>PISX010007150.1:0-91373 GCA_004024625.1 Mellivora capensis
TTGTTTACTGTCTTGTGAATTTTGGCCATTCTAACTGGTGTAAGGTGGTACCTCAATGTGGTTTTGATTTGAATTTCCCTGATGGCTAATGATGTCACCTTTTAAATAAAATTAATATCAATAATGGGAATACGTAGTGACAGATACGATGTGGTAAATAATAACAGTAAGGGCATCGCCTATAAATTATGCAGGTCTGTGAAGTGTGTTTGTTTGCAGTGGAGAAACTGACACTCAGAGTCAAATATTGTGCTCAAGTCTACTGGCGTGGTTGCTGTCGGGCCTTGAACCCACGTCTCCTGGTTCGGAGCCCATGAGGCACCACTCAGACACAAACAGTGGCCGTCTCCAGACCTGCTGAGCCGGGGTCTCTGAGGCTGCGGCCTGGGTCTGTGGTCCACTCCCTGCCCCCTCCGCCATGATTCTTGCCTGGCACCTGTGGACAGAGTACTCCACGCCGTCCAGGGCTTGGATACCCAGAATCTTCAACACCAGGCCTTTTCCCTCTACCTCTTCTAATTTTGATATCTCCCACTTGTTAATAAATTGCCTTTTGCAGTTACTTGACTTGGGAGTGGAATTCTTCCATGACTCTGGATGTGTTCAGGAATCCATGGGACTTCCTGGTGGATGGGAGGGTGAGGGAAAGAGATAACTTCACACGCTGATGAATGTTTTCATCTTCTCATTGAGTTAGTGCACTTCTCTAATTCTCTTCTGGACTTGTTATGTCCTCCTACTAGGAATCCTGGGATGTGGGCTTTCCATGGCATGCTCCAGCAATGATAGCAGCTCTGAGCCCAGTTTGAAGAAGCCCTTGTGAGGTTTCAGATAGAATCATCTCATTATCTTCCATTTCAGCTGTCTTTCAAAAGGCCATTGTCTCTGGGCAGCATGTGAGATTCTTGTAACCATCTCTTCTTGAGGCAGCTGATGTCTTTGGAGCTGTGACAACTGCATGGGCCGTGGGTACTTAGCACGAGTACCATGGCCAAGTGACTGTACTCTTGACTGCTAAAGTACTTCAGCTCACAGAGAGGACTTAAACTGTCTGCTGCGTGCATTGCTAGTAGGGGTCAGCAGGGAATTAATTCTATGAAATCCGCACAGCCTACCGTCTGTTAGCCTACCTATTTTAATTACAGTGTTTTCTGTGTGTGGTTTTAAAAAAATATCTTTGTTTCAGCTTGAAAGCAAGTTGTATGAAAGACACAACTGTTAGGGATGATTTAATGTTAAAACCTGTTTAACTATTAGGGCCTGCTTAGCCAGAGGGACTCCATATTGCCTAGGGAGCCATAATGTTGTTTATATTCATGGGCTTCATTCTGGGAATAAACGCCCCAATAGTTCCTGGTATCGGTTCTGGGTATCGATTCCAGGAGTAAACACCTTAACATTAGAAGCCATGTACCTTGGGTCTGTGGTTATGCCCTATAAAACCAGTCTGTGAGATTGGGACGGGGTCGCTCTCTTCAGAGGCAGCCCTGGCCAGTCAGTCTGACTTTTAATGCTTGGCATAGAATAAGGCTTTGCAGAACTTTCACTTTGTCTCAGTCTCGTTCCTTTGATAACAGACCCCAACAACAACAAGTTTTAGTCTCTGATGAGGTTTCACCTTCTCCTTCTTCACTAGCTGACATCAGCCTGTGATCATGATTTGTGTCCACTCCCAGTTCCAGTATGGGCCAGATGCCACATAGGAGGGCTCTGACCAAGGAGAATTCAAAATTTGTACCCCCTGAGTTGCTTGTAATGACCAGTATGGAAGCCAATGGACCAGCTAGGAGTTAGGACAATAAACCAGACCAGGATGTTGCTGGCTTGGCTGTGGTGAAATCAGGTTCGTGAGGACCTAGAGTTATTCAAATCATCCCAAGGTAAGGTACGAAGACGACAAATCCAAGCCAAGCTTAAAACTAACCTTAAAAATCTAGTTATGAGCCTAGTTGTTGTCTATTGTCAATTCCTTGCACAAAAGGCAATAATTGTTAAGGTACTTCATGTCTATTTGGAGCCAAATGTAGTAAATGTTCAGAATCTTGGCTTTCACGTACGTAGAGCGCCATTAGGATTATACGGACACCACACTAGGTCTGCACATCCTACAAAGTCACGAGACACTCAGGTATCGACTGCAGGAGCCACTGAGGAAACAAGACGGACGGAATAGAAGTCTCTTCTGATTGCCCAGGAGCTAGATACTCTGTAGCTACTCCCACTGTCACAACCTTACGACGTGCAGACTACTGGTAATGCTTTTGGAGGAATATTTTCCTATCCAGAGTTCTCCATACTTAATGGTGCTAATATGTATACAATTAGGATCTTTTGGTCATCTGTTTGTCCACCAGGATGAAGAGGATAGTCCTACTACTCCAAACCGTCTGTCATTACAGATACCAGATTATGGAGGATAACCTCTACAGAATGTTTGGGTATCTTACTTGTTCAATGAACTGTGCAGGATTTGAGCTAGTTTTTCATAGTCAGTGTGGCTAAAGGCAAAGGGCAGAAAGAAGAGAAAGGAATTCAAGTCTTCCCTATGAGTAGGCCACCCAAAATTACATGTGCATATAGAAGTCCAGCCTTTATCCTGTGCGGGTGCATACAGCATACAGCATACAGCATATCTGGAAATCATTACCTCCAGTGCACGGACTACTAATAGATGATCTCAGGCAGCACACAACTCACTGTACCTGTTAAAAAGACTATAAAGAGTGTCTTACGTGCCAAGTTGCTTGGCATGGCACACCAAGGCTGCCTTCTCTTGGGTAGGGACAGAAATCCACATCAAACTTCTGGGTAATAGAGAAGGTGGGTAATACATCAAGGTGGTTCTTAGTTCACCTCATTCCATCTCAACATTGGCCACCATGTGTTTTTTTTTTCAGGTTCTTTCAAAACATAAATCCTTTTATAGTGTTGTGTCCCACATGGGGCTGACTCATTCTTGGGTGAATGTGAGGAATCTATAAGCAAAATGCAGCCATGATAAAAGATCTCAACATGAGGCAGGAACCCATCAGAATCCTAGAGGAGAACATAGGCAATAACCTCTTCAATATCAGCCACAGCAACTTCTTTCAAGATATGTCTCCAAAGGCAAAGGAAACAAAAGCAAAAATGAATTTTTGGGGCTTCATCAAGATCAAAAGCTTCTGCACAGCAAAGGAAACAGTCAACAAAACAAAGGGCAATCCACGGAATGGGAGAAGATATTCGCAAATGACAGTACAGACAAAAGGCTGATATCCAGGATCTATAAAGAACTTCTCAAACTCAACACACACAAAACAGATAATCATGTCAAAAAATGGGCAGAAGATATGAACAGACACTTCTCCAATGAAGACATACAAATGGCTCTCAGACACATGAAAAAATGTTCATCATCACTAGCCATCAGGGAGATTCAAATTAAAACCACATTGAGATACCACCTCATACCAGTTAGAATGGCCAAAATTAGCAAGACAGGAAACAATGTGTGTTGGAGAGGATGTGGAGAAAGGGGAACCCTCTTACACTGTTGGTGGGAATGCAAGTTGGTGCAGCCACTTTGGAGAACAGTGTGGAGATTCTTTAAGAAATTAAAAATAGAGCTTCCCTATGGCCCTGCAATTGCACTACGGGGTATTTACCCCAAAGATACAGATGTGGTGAAAAGAAGGGCCATCTGTACCCCAATGTTTATAGCAGCAATGGCCATGGTCGCCAAACTGTGGAAAGAACCAAGATGCCCTTCCATGGACGAATGGGTAAGGAAGATGTGGTCCATATACACTATGGAATATTATGCCTCCATCAGAAAGGATGAATACCCAACTTTTGTAGCAACATGAATGGGACTGGAAGAGATTATGCTGAGTGAAATAAGTCAAGCAGAGAAAGTCAATTATCATATGGTTTCACTTACTTGTGGAGCATAACAAATAACACGGAGGACATAGGGAGATGGAGAGGAGAAGGGAGTTGAGGGAAATTGGAAGGGGAGATGAACCATGAGAGACTATGGACTCTGAAAAACAACGTAAGGGTTTTGAAGGGGCGGGGGTGGGAGGTTGGGTGAACCTGGTGGTGGGTATTCTGGAGGGCACGCATTGCATGGAGCACTGGGTGTGGTGCAAAAACTATGAATTCTGGAATACTGAAAAGAAATTTTTAAAAAAGGAAAAAAAAAAAAGAATCAGACTTGACATTGTCAGAGGCAGAGAGGTGGAAAGGGAAGGAGAAAGAAATGGCAGGGTATGCCCCACATCTTAAAATACAGATTTAAAACACGGTTTATAGTAAATACAATAAAACCAGATATGTAAATATAAAAAAGTGCAGCCACAATCAAGTCTCATTAACCACAAAACAATCACTAAGCTGAATGTGAGCTTGGAGACTCTCAGGGAAACCTGAAACAGAAAGTTCCAGAAAATAATAATGATAGAAATAAAACCATACCTCTATTGGTAATTAAATCACAACACCGTTACCATTATTAAAACACCACCCACTAGTTTCTCAAGGTTTGTATCTCTTGGTGTATCTTTTCGTGCTCAATATGAAAACCCAGCGCTCTTGGCCTTTTAATGAGATAATATTCCATCATCTCAGTCAAGACCACACGAGGATTTATGAGGTCAACTGGAATGAATTTTATTTTTATTTTTATTTTTTTAAAAGATTTTATTTATTTATTTGACAGAGAGAGATCACAGTAGACAGAGAGGCAGGCAGAGAGAGAGAGAGAGGAGGAAGCAGGCTCCCTGCTGAGCAGAAAGCCCGATGCGGGACTCGATCCCAGGACCCTGGGATCATGACCTGAGCCGAAGGCAGCGGCTTAACCCACTGAGCCACCCAGGTGCCCCTGGAATGAATTTTAGACGTTTCTCTTTCTACATCTCATCCTGGCTCTTTTCTATCATAAACATGCGTGATGCCATGAGTGGTTTGCCTCTGAGGTCAGTCTATGTTCTGTGGAATCCTTGAAAATTCACACAGTGAGGAAGATGATCATCATTCTGTTCTCTTAAGAGCAATAATAGTTAATGTTTTTTGTCTAAAGCTGAACATGTACCAGGCCATGGGGATGGTCTTAGGCTCCCCTGGTGAGGAGGAGGCTGTGGTCATGGGTGCCAGCGTCGTCAGCCCTGTAGGGTCCTTTTTTTCTCTGCTCTTGGACCTCCAGCCTCCCCATGTCCTCCTGTCACAGGGAGTCCATCCTGCAGCCCATGAGCTGCATCGCTGGTCTCACAGCGATGGCCTTGCTGTCCTGGAGGCGGGGAGCGCGGGCGTGCTCCGTGCTCTGCAGTGGGCTCTGACGGGCAGTTTCCTCACCCCCCACTTCAGGTGGGGCTGGCGTGTCCTTCCCTAGGTGGTGTGAGGCTAAGGTCTTGAGTGCACCTTTGTCTTGGAGAATGTTCCGCATCTATTTTTAGCAACTTTTTTTTTTTTTTTTACTAAGACAAAGTTTAAGAGCAGCTTTAGGTAACAACAAAACGGGGGGATCTTCTGTGCACCCTCTATGCCCCCCAACATGCACCACCTCCCCCAGAATTAGCGCCCTACCAGAGCCGCACGCTCGCTACAGTCCATGAGCTGACATCACGGCCTCCTCACCCAGAGTCCGCGGAGCAGGCTGCGGCACTCTGGGTCGTATGCGTTCTGTGGGTTTGGACAAATGTCTACTGTCATGCATCCACCATCGTGGTGTCGTGAAAAGTTGTTTCCTTAAAAAGCGCCCTAACGTTCCTCCGCGCTCTGCCTGGTTCTCCACACCCTAAGCCAGCCCCGACAACCACTGGTCTGACTGTCTCCGTAGCTCCGCCTCTCCCTGCAGTCCCAGAGCCGGGAGCACGCGGTTGGCGGCCTTCTCAGGCTGGTGTCTTTCACTTAGCGATAGGCCCTTCTGGTTCTTCCAGGGACTTCTGGTGGCTTCCAGGCTTTGGTTGATCTGACGTCATGAGCTTCCAGCCCAGGACGCGAGAGCACCTCCCGGCTGTTCGCTGACACGGTGCAGGCCTGGTGTTGGGCTGGGGCGCGCCGGGAGGCGGCCAACAGTGGGACTAGGTGGTGTGGATGACCGCGTCTGGGAATCCACGGTTAGGCTGGCGTTCCAGACTTACGGGCACCGATTCCGCACCCTTACTCTCTCTCTGCGTGTCCCACAGGCCGGGAGTTTTTAAGCCCTCGGTTTCTGTTGGCGGGGAGAGCCATGTGTGTAGCTGATCAGGCTGTTCGGATATTACTCACGTGTAAAACCACGGAGTCCGTGGTGATTAGTCATGCCATGTTAGCTTCTGCCTTTAACGTGATTCAGAAACAGACCAAAATACGTAGTGTCCATGGCAACAAGGGAGTCATGCTTCCTTTTGCCTTTTATTCCTTTTCTATTTCTTGCTCTGTAGTCCGTGTATGAGAGAATTGGCTCAAAGTTTATAGGCAAAACCCAGAGCATCTCAACAGTGGCATTTTTTGATATTTTGGGCTGGATGATTCCTGTTGGTCAGGGGGTTGTCTGCGCATTGAAGGATGACTCGCAGCACCTCTCCACACCAGATGCGGTGGTCACCGTCCCTCAGCCATCCCCTGGGATCACAAATCCACCCCCCGATGAGAACCACTGGTCTAATGACTTCCCAGCTCTGTGACAACTAAAATATAACGAAGAACTCTTCCCAACTAGGTGTTTCCTAAGACCTCAAACATAGCACGCAGAGACCCTAATGCGTACCTACTCTGCGTGTTACTCTCCTGCTTGCTGCATGTCTTCTCTCTTGGACTCTCCTGAGATCTGCTTCTGCCCTTTGGGATGCAGGAGAGGGATAGTTAGTGTGTTGGGAGTTGCGGGGGACCTGTGTTCCTGCCAGTGACCAATCATACCCCAACCTCTAAGCCTTTCTGGGTCACCTGCCTGTGGTCTCTCTGTCCTCCTGACCCACCCCGAGTCTCTGCCCACTTCCGCTCCCACCTTCTGTCTTCGTGTTTTATGATTTGTAAGAACCGAAGTCTTTCATTCTGTTAAGGGTGGACTTTGGATTAATTTCTTTTTATTATATTGGGGAAAAGAAAAGGCAGGATTATGTTTATTCTGCCCCACTAGGAGTGGAGGGGTCTGCTCCACTGTCACCAGCAAAGTCAGAGAGGAGCGCACAGGGAAGCAGACCACAGTGGGCATCAGGAAGCACGACCACAGCCCAGAGCGCCTGGCCCCCGGCTCAGTTCCTGCGTGTGGGCTCCCACGAGAATTTCTTCTGATTTCACGATGGAGTTCTGTTTTTAACTCATTAAACTTAACGCTTGTGTGCTTGTTCCAAAGGTGCCTTTCCCAAATGGAAATCATTTATTGAAACCCTTAAACCTGGACGTATTGTTTCTGAATGCCATTTGTTCCAGTCCCAGAATCACAAAGTCAGAGTTTACTGTGTCTGGAAGAAATGGTCCGGGGACTGCGGATGTGTTCGCCCCCTGTGCCCACGGGCAAGGCAAGCTACACGCCCGGGTGTGGGGCAGCACGGCTCGGCACCGGGCGGGACTCCCGGTGGGCTCACAGGCACCAAGCTCTGAGTTTGGCTCAGAGGCACAGCTGTCCTCATTCCCGCTCCTTAAAAGCCGGCCTGGGAGTAGCTTCCTTTGCCTCGTCCCCTTCCTCCTCCAGGGAGGGCCTCTGGGAACATCCTGCCTCGGAGGGTGTGCCCGTCCTTCTTCATCAGAGTGAATTTGGACCTGGTGAGCACGGGGGGCAGAGTGATGTGGGAGGAAAGGGGCACGGAGACGTCCAGGGTAAAAGTCAGACTTTCCCCAGCCTGTCTGTCTCGGACCAGGGTCCTGCCTTGCGAGGCCTCCAGTGGACAAACTTAACTGTCCCCTCAGAGGCGGGTGAGGGAGGAGGTCTCCCAGTGAGGAGACGTGCACGCTGGTATGGCCGCAGAGCTGGCTTGAGCAGTCCTCCTTCCCAGATCTGCGACAGCCATCCCTGTGTTCACGCCCAGGCCCTCCGGGCAGCCTGGACAGTGCTCGCTCGTGATGTGTCCCACATTCTGTTTCTCATCAGAGAGGGAAGCTACCGACCAGAACCTGTCCGTGTCGAGGGGCTTACCTGCTTGGGGAACACACCTGTGGCGCACACTGGCCCGCCTGTCATTCTGGGGCCCCGCCCGGCCATTAAAGCTCTGATGACCAGGAGTGGCACACGCGGGAGGAATACCAGGTCACACCAGGACGTTTATTACATCTCGGCTCCATTAAATGTGACGTTGACCGAGCGAGCGAATTTTAACCAGGTGTTCTTCTGTGATGCTCCCGTTGATTCTTGTGACGGGCGTGTTGGTGCATGCGGATGGCAGGAACTCTGCTGGCCACTTGCAGCTGTGATGCCACGCTGTCTGAAGCCTCTCACCCCTGAGGAGCTTGTCCCAAGAAGGCGTGAGGGACACAACCACGCCAGCTGGAAAGAGGCGATGTGTGTGAAGTCCATTTCGAAATGCCCGTTCTTTTCTACTCTTTGAGGAAAACACAAGCCCTGTTGCACTGGGACTGCAGCTGATATTCTGGAGACAAAAGAGGACCCATGACTTTTATTAAGATTTAAAAAAAAGTAAACTAACAGATATGAAGATGTGACTATGAGAGGTGAAAATTTAACCAGATTCTCTGTCACTTCTAATTCCTACAACTAATGCACATGAGCATACCAGGGCGGGCACTGCACCTGCACACGCATGCACACGCACACACCAGGGAGGACCCGTATCCTCCCTGTTCATGGCTCTATCTGCTGTGGGAGGCAAAGCCTGGCATCTGGCAGACACTCAAAGAACACGGGTGAATAAACACATGAGTGTTGGAAGTGATGTAATTCTCATGCCCGGTCTGTGCAGTAGGCAGTGACTCTTCCAGCAGACACGGATCCAGGTGTTCCTCGTACAGTGCTCTCTAGACAGGATGCACAGATACCTGAGGGATGCAGGGCTCTTGATCCCCTTGGCCGGTGCTGGGCTGGCCCCCTCCATCCTGCTCCAACACGACCATCTCTCTCCAGTGTTACCCTTCCGTGAGCCACGTCATCCACAGCCCCGCAGCGCACTTGTGCTCCCCTTCACCTCTGTCCTCAACCACGGTTTTTCCCTTTCTAGTTCATTTTCTTTTTTAAAAAAATTATGTTCAGTTAGCCATGTATAGAACATCATTCATTTATGATATAGTGTTCAGAGATTTTCTATACTATAGACGGATGAGTTTAACAGAATGCCCCCCTCGTAGGTCCCTCCTCTGCCCAGCATCCAGCTGGGTCTTGTCGCTGCCAGGGTACAGGGTAATCCCCAGCCGCGCTGCAAGGCCTGGCTGATCTGGTCGCAGTCCTCTGTTGTCCCGGCTCCTGCCTGCCCTCTGCGGCAGCCACTCTTCCTCCCTCCTTCCTTCTCTCTTTGCCTCTGCATGGTCCCCTCTGCTCTGATTTTTTTAAAAAATTTATTTATTTGTCAGAGAGAGAGAGAGCGAGCACAGGCAGACAGAGGCAGAGGGAGAAGCAGGCTCCCTGCCGAGCAAGGAGCCCAATGTGGGACTTGATCCCAGGACGCTGGGATCATGACCTGAGCCGAAGACAGCTGCTTAACCAACTGAGCCACCCAGGCGTCCCTCTGCTCTGATTTTTGACTCAAGGTCACTCCTCAGAGACAGTGCCCTGGCATAGTCCTTATCACTGTGCATTTTTCAAAGGCCGGATTACAATTTGAAATTGCAGACTTATTTTATCATCATTTGACTAGCACTCAAGTCTCCCTATGTTGTAAGAGCAGGTCCAGACTGGCAGGGATCCACCTCCTTTGTTCTAGCAACAAATACTGAACTCTGAACTTTAGCTGGGTCAGGGCACCCCATTCAGGAGGGAAGCTCCCAGTCACTGTTGGTTATTTCAATTCAAGAAAAATAGAATAAAATGAACAATTCAGTTCTCACTCACTCTAAGCACATTTCAGATGTTTGCTGTCCATGTGGGTTGTGGAGAATGACAGACCGTTTCTATCATTGCACAACACTGTGTTATGTGACATTGGTCTGGATTCTGATGAGCCTCCAGTGAACTAGAAGATCGTGCCTCTGTGGAGCGAGCCCTCAGATGGTTGACGCGATGTCAGGTCCCATGGGCCTGCCCAGAGTAGATGCTCACCAAGTATTTGGGGGAAGAAGCTACCTAGCACATGGTTTCCCCGTACGGTCAGTATTAGGATGTTATCAAGCACACACAGAAATAGGGAATTCAGCCTAATACGTCATGTGCACGTAGATAACGTACAAATACTCAACAAGCCTGTCTCGATAACTATTCAGTGTATGCCCTGTTTTCCTAGATTGCTACACAGACAAACAAGCAGAGGGTAAGCAGAGACCACCCAGCAGCCTCTCTCCTTCATCTCTGGGTGATGCTGCAGCCTATGGTCCTTGGGGCTGGGCTGCGTCACTCCAGATGGCAGAGTGTAGACAGAACCGAATGGTGCTCTGAGCAGTGCTTGGGGCTCAGGCTGCCATGGGTCCCTGACTGGATCCACTGGGGGTTGGTGTCCTTTTGAGGTAGGTGTGACTCACTGTGAGGACGTTCCTAATCGCACTCAAGGGCGCCTGGTGGCTCAGTTGTTAAGCATCTGCCTTCAGCTCAGATAATGATCCTGGGGTCCTAGGATCGAGTCCTGCATCAGGCTCCCTGCTCCATGGGGAGCTGCTTCTCCCTCTCCCTCTGCCTGCCACTTCCCTTGCTTGTGTTCTCTCCTTCTCATTCTGTCTGTGTAAAATAGATAAATAAAATCTTAAAAGAAAATACAGAGACACAGCCGGAATCCTGTTTCTCCCTCTGTCTCCTCACCCCGCTTGTGCTCCCTCTCTTTCTCTCAATAAATAAGATCTTTAAACAAAATAATCACCCTTAAAAACTGCATCAGAGGGGCACCTGGGTGGCTCAGTGGGTTAAAGCCTCTGCCTTCGGCTCGGGTCCTGGTCTCAGGGTCCTGGGATCGAGCCTCGCATCAGAATCCCTGCTCAGCGGGGAGCCTGCTTCCTCCTCTCTCTCTGCCTCTCTGCCTGCTTGTAATCTCTCTCTGTCAAATAAATAAATAAAATCTTTAAAAACAAACAAACAAACAAACAAAAACCTGCATCAGATTCAATCCTCAAATAACAGGTAGAGGTACTCATTTGGGTGATTTTGAACAAAGTTGTACGTTTCATGCTTGTACTTTATCACACGATAGAAGGTGTGGACACTGTTGTGATGATTGATTTTACATGTCAGCTTGGCTTGGCCACAGGGGCCCAGACATCTGGTCACACGTTACTTCTGGGTGTGTGTGTGAGGGTGTTTCTGGAAGGAGTTAGCATGTGAGATCGTGCTCCGGGCACAGCCGACAGCCCTCCCCCCTAGTGGGCGGGTCGCAGCCTATCTACTTTGCTGGCAGGTCAAAAGGCTGGATCCCTCTGCCTGACCATTGGGCTGGGACGTGGACCTTCTCCTGCCCCCAGCCTCCAGCCTCCAGGACTTCACGTGGCCACTGGTCTTTCCCGGAGTCCAGCCTGCAGACGGCAGATCTCGGCCTTCATAGTAGATGGTGTGGGACATACCTTACAATAAATGTGTCTATCAACACACACACATACACAGCCCCCACTTGGTTGCTTCTCTGGGAACCCTAATACAATGGTTCTAAAGAAAGGTGCACCCTGGCGTTGAGGACCCTTTGTCAACCTGGACCATCCAGAGAGCAGGTCGCAGTTGGCGATCACAGTCGGCTTGTGGGGGCTGCTCCTTTTGGGTTCAGTTCTCTGCCGGCGGCTCAATATTAAAACTAAGGAGAAGAAAGAAATGTCCTGCACGACGTGCCCAAATGCAGGCTCTAGGGGAGAAGGGTTAAAAGCCTCGAATGGAAAATTGCTCCGAAACATATCATCCAAAACGCACTTAGCATTAGGCCAGGGGAATATTGCGTATTACAAACCAATTTTGCAAATCGCATTTCAAGAATATCATTTTAACCTAATTTAAGTGCATTCCATTGTGATTGTCTATATACTGCTTGTGAATAAAAATCCAATTACTGCAGCTAGACAAATTAAAATTTTTTCTGAATACAGCGACCGTTTCTTCCTTCCTTCCCGAGAATGCCAAAGAATTATTGCTTGATCTTTTAGAAAGCAAAGGCCCATCTATGCAATCATTTTGGAGGGTCTGAAATAACTTTCCTGCTCTTGTGAATTTCTGCTGAACTGTGTCTTGATCCCTAAGACCGTGCCCTCCATGTTCATGCGATACGCGTCCCTATGGCCTGGCCCGGAAAGGCCCCTGTTGCCATCAAGTGGTGACAAAAGGGCACAGTTAATCAGTCTGAACTATTTAGTTGAGGTAGACACTAGAAATTAGTTATGGCCATTATAAATTTCTAAGTTTCATTTTTTTATTTTTTATTTCTCAATTTCTTTTAGTTCTTTCATTTTTTTTAAAAGAAATTCATGTTTTTAAAAGATTGAACCCTAAGGTTGGCTAGTTGAATTTAAATAAAAAATAAAAATAAATTAAAAAATTGAACCCTAACTGCATATGTTACATCTTCCACATATTAGAAATCAAGTAAGGAAAAAAAATCTTTCTTTTAAGCCTTTCAAATCTGTATAGGATTCTGGCAAAAGCTGACTCTTCCTTCTACTTCATTTTACAGCTTTTGTGCCTTGTCTGTGTGTTTTCCCGTCTGGGACTGTGTTTTCCTGTGCTTCTGGCTTGTTAATCCTCTGGCTGGGTATTTTGCTGTAGTTGGATGGTATGTTCCCTGTCCTTCAGTGTTTGTTTTATTCAAGTTCTTTGTACATTTTTCTGTGGGGGAGAGACGAGCCATGAGAAAAGCTGCCAAAGTCTCAAGTTTAATTGAGGTCAAAGACAAGGAGGTTGTTCTTTTTTTTGTTGTTGTTTTTTGTTTTTTGTCTTAAGAGAACAACCCTGCTGCCTTCCTTTCTCTCCTCATGTATAACTGACCTCCCAAAGATTTAATTATCTGCCCTTATTTTCAAACTAATTGGAAGATTAGTATCATTAAGGCAATAGAAAACCAGACTAAGTTTTAAAAACACTTAAAAAAAAGTTGTTTCCATTGCCTACTTAAATAGTAAGTTATCATAAAGTGCACACGGTCACTGGGGAGAAAATTCTGGAAGCGTAAAGGTGGAGGCAGAAATCTCCTGTCTCGGCAAGACTCACTGGCTCGTGCACGCCGTTCCCAGCTAATCCCTGCCAGTCACTCTGTGTACTCTGGACGCCTCCCACTCATGCACAAAAGCATTTGCGCAATAATTTCTGCTGCCTCCTTTAAAAAACTAAAACAAAGCTAAGATGACTTATTATATGTTCTCTGCTGCAACTGGGTTTCTTAACATATATTTTGGAAAACTTTGCAAGCTGTTATTATAACTCTATTATAATTAAAAATCTTTGGTTAAATACAGTATTCACTCATTAACAAATGAAATAGTATAAAAAGGCGTAAGACAAAAATCCTCCCCATGAACGTGCTTAGAATGGTTTCTGTTTCCAGTTCTATGGGAAGGTACTCTGTTACTCTAGAGAACACATTTACACATCTGTGTGTTTACTTGTAGCAAAAGACACTGTCTGTAAACTCTGGGATGTGAAGGGTGGGTATTTGGCTTACATTCTTGGTATCATAATATCTGATTACGTTCCTTCATTATTAAGATTTTAACATATTTAAAATATATTTAAAAATAGTTTTAAACTACTCTTTCCTATGCAATCATTAAAAAAGTAAGAGCTTGGGGCGCCTGGGTGGCTCAGTGGGTTAAGCCTCTGCCTTCGGCTCAGGTCATGATCTCAGGGTCCTGGGATCGAGCCCCGCATCGGGCTCTCTGGTTGGCGGGGAGCCTGCTTCCCCCCCACTCTCTCTCTCTCTCTGCCTGCGTCTCTGCCTGCTTGTGATCTCTCTCTGTCAAATAAAAAAAAAAGTAAGAGCTTTACTGAAGTATAACTAATATGTCACAAAATTGATGCACTTGAAAATTACAGTTCTGTGGTTTCTTCACAGAAGTGTGCAACCATCACCACCGTCTCATTCCAGAACATTCTCAATGGACCAGAAAGAAATGCTGCGCCCCCTACCCTGGCCCTGGCAGCCATCAGTCTGCTTTCTGTCTCGATGGATTTGCCTACTCTGAACACTTGATATAAATGGAATCATGTGTGCGTGGTCTTTTGCTACTGGTCTCCGCATAATGCTTTCCAGGTCTCTCCATGTCGTGAGACAAATCGGTACTTCATTCTTTTATGGCCAAATAATATTCCGTTTTGTTTATCTATTAGTTAGTTGACACTCTGTGTGTGTGTGTGTCGGGGGTGTATTTTGAAGAAGGCTGGCATGCATATTCATGTACAAGTGTTTTTGTGGATAAAAGTGTTCATCCTTTGGGTATGTATCTTGAAGTAGAATTGCTGGCTTCTGTGAACATTAACCTTGTAACTTTTTGAGTTAATTGGCTATTTCTGTATTTTCTTTAGGAAAGTATATATTTAGATTTTTTGCCCACTATTTAATGAACTGTCTTTTCACTGTTAAGTTGTAAGAGTTCTTTATATAATCTGGACACAAATCTTCAACACATACACGACTGGCCAACATTTCCCCCCATTCTCCTGGGAGAACGGTTGTCTAATAGTTGTATTTCAGCTTCTTTGGTGTTGTCTCTTAAAGCACCAATGTTTTTAATTTTGAAGACGTCTGATTTACCTGTTTTCCCCCCCTTTGGTTGCTTGACGTTTTGGTGTCCCATCCAGGAAATCGTTGGCTATTATAAGGCGATCCAGAGTTATGCCCATGTTTCCCTCTGAGAGCTGTGCTGTTTTAGCTCTGACTGTTAGGTCTTTGTGCCATTTTGAGTTAGCCTTTAGATATGGTGTGAGGTAAGGGACCAGCTTCCTTCTTTTGTAGTTGTCAGAGCACTGCTCATTGAAGAGACCATTCTTCCCTTATTGAATTGTCTCGGGTCCCCTCTCGCAATCCAATGAACCTTAGCTGTAAGGGTTTATTTCTAAGCTTTCAATTCTAGTCCTTTGATCTATATGTCTACTCCTGTGCCATTTTTACTTAAAAATATATATGTATGATGTTAATGTATCGGGAAATGAAAAGCTTTTTCATTCTTTTCTGTTGCTGTTGAGCATGACTTGAACATTACCAAATGTATGTAATTTTAACTCGATCCATTTCTCACTGATAACACATTGTTTACAATCTCATGGCTGGAAAGATTATACATACTCCTTTCTTACTGTGCAGATGTGCCCAAATATCTGTAAGATAAAATTATTGTAAGTGAAACTGCTTATCCAGCTCAGTTAACAAAATGGATCTTGTTGAGTTTTCTAGAAAGTTGGTGTGGACGCATATGCCATGACATAAATTAGTCTCTAAATGAGCAGATGAGTATTTTTTTTTCTTTACTCATCCTTAAACAAAGTGAGGTCTTTCAGAAAGGGAATATGATTCTTTTCTGTCCTTATTCACTTTTCTCATAGTGGAAGCAGGCTGTGTGCACAGTGATCTGTCCAAGTTTACTTTTGAATTTTTGCATTGGGCTTCTCTTACGGGCTAAAATATCTTCTTTTCTAGTGACATGATCCGCTTTCTTTTCCCATAAGCGAATTTGTGGGGATACCAGACAGGTTAAAACTCTCAGATTCTCCTCTAGGGTTTACCTGTTCACCCACGAGTCTCCACTGTAGCCCACATCTTGCAACTGACCTGACGTGTCACCCTCTCCTGCACCTCCCATCCCCCGACCCTCCATGGTTCCCATGTGCTGAGCGTCCGACAGGTTTTCTTACTGACTTCTCGCAGCTATATGACTTTGATGCTATTCTCGCTGCCAGTTTACGGATGAGGAAACAAAGCTTGGTGAGGTTCAGCATATGTTGAAAAATACACAGGTAGAGCTGGTTCATCCAATTCCAGACTGCAGACTTTTTATGCTGTTCTCTAATGTCTGGGTGGGTGGCTGTTCCACACTCCTCTGTCCTTCCAGCCCCGGGTCCCCACTGCCTTGCTTTGGCCACTGTTCCATCTCATCCTTTTCTTCCACAACCTTATAACCTTATGCACTTGCCTTCCTTTTTCCCCTACTAAAGCACAAGTTATGACAGTTTTGCAGGTTAAATTAATGTCTCTTGGCAGAGATGTTCAAAATTCAGGTCATCTCAAATGTATTTGCAAGAGAATCTGAGTAAGATTTCTGAGTTCAGTTAAGTGGAGTCATCTCTTCATACTACTGGAGAATTAGCTGTGCCCTTGATGCTGTTTTTGTTCTTCTTCCTTATTATTTTCAGTTCACTGGCTTGAAGCCTACGCTAGCAATTTGCTGTAAGAAAGGGAAAGAAGTAAATTCTAAAAATCTAAGCATTACCTAACTCCCGGTCAAATGTAGTGTTTTTAAAGGGGTTACAGAAGACTAAACAATTTTTTTCCCTTAGGGATAAAAATTGTAGGAATTCTTTAGTGATGTTTTCAGAAAGAAATAAAGACATCAAAAGGAACAATATAGCCCAAACCACTGCACAGAATAGGACGGTGTGCATATCAGTTAGAATGACTTAAACATTTAAAAAAACATGAACTGATCATCCTGAGTGCTGGTGAGGACGTGAAGTAGCTGGCGGGGTGCTGGGAGGGGGCAGCACCGCTGAGCACACGTGCTGGTTTCTCACAAACACGTGCTTACCGCCCAATGGACAACACAACTGCTAGGTGTGAAGATAAATGGGAACATGATTGTGCGAAGACTTATCTATTGTCTACAGCAGCTTTATTCACGATAGACCCAAACTGGAGTATCCCAACTGTTCATCAACCTGTGGGTAGAGAATCTATAGGTCATTTACTCCATGGGATGCTCCTCAGCAATGAAAATGCATGAACTTCCGAACATGCACCAGTATGGATGGTTCTCAGGATTGTGGTGACAAGTGAAGGAAGCTAGACTCGAGTCTATGTAGCGTAGGAGTCCATCTCGTCTGGAAAGACGAGACCCTTCCAAAGGGAGCAGATAGTGCTTGCCAAGTGCTGCATGTGGTGGGAGTGATGGACCATACTGGGATGGAAGGGAACACTTTGGGGTGGTGGAAATCATCTGTGTCTTAATGGCGGGGACAGTTTCACAAATGCATCTCTTTCTCAAAGCTCATAGACCTGTGTACTTAACAAGGGTGAATTTTGTTATATGTAATTATTCCCAACAAACCCAATATTTAAAAAATGAAAACAACTATAAAAAAGGGGAAGGGATATATTTCTTGATTTCTTATCATCTATACAAACCCTCCCACCTTTCTCCAGCTACTGGCTTTGCATAATAAGTGATGTTGGGAGGGCCCCAGGAAACCTGTTATTTCCTTTCCTCAAGCCACTGGTTATTGACTTGACTCTATTTACATTTGCACAAGTCAGAGGAGCCATTAGCAGAGCTCCTGGAGGAGCACAGCTTTCCAGCCACAGAGCCCATGCTCTGGGGTGAGGGCAGTCTGGCACCTGAGTGACTGTCCAGGGCCCACATCCTGCTCCTCTGGGTGAGAGAGTGCAGTCTTTCCTCCTGTGTGTCTTACAAAGATGGTTAGTGTTGTGAGAGCCAGGAGAGGGGAGGTTAGGAAGACTGGTCATGGAACAGAGAAGGGTTTCCAGCTGACTTGCTACAGCTTAGAAACTGCTGGTAACTTCTCCAGGAAAACCAAGTGAGTAGGTAGATATACTCAGTTCCTTCTTGTTAGAAGGATGACTTTAGAAATTTCAGAAAATGTGCAAAATTCAGCTCAAAGCAGGAAAGCTTTATCTCTCCCCTTCTCTGATGCTGAGACATTTACTCTAGAAAATAAGACCAGAAAGGGGGAAATTAGGTTTTTCCAAATAAGCAACCAGTTTTTAGAAAGTTATTCATTAGAGTTCCATATGGTTATTCAAAAGTGGCCTTTCCATCGTCACTTATAACAGGCCCAACAGGGTCTCTGTGGGATATTGTTGGCAGAGAGATTCTCCCTGTACCTGGATTGCATGCATGCATTCATTCATTCATTCCAACATGCACTTCACAAGTGCCATTCTGTTTGGCCCTACAGACACGGTGGTGAATACGTTAGAAATGATCCAGATACAGAGGAGCTTTCCAAAACACACATGGGAAATCCTTTGTGACAATTGCTTTGATAGAAGATGTAGAGATAGTCATGGGGTTCAGGATGCACTACCCCAGAAAGGGCTCATTGGTGCATCGAGTATTTCAAGTGGAAGGAGTCTGAACAGTGGCAGAAACAGGTCACTCCCTCTTCCCTGAAACAGCTGGCAGAACCCTCCTGTGAGGGGCGCCTTCCCTAGACACGGAGGGCAGGAGCTTCCTTACCTCCAGAGCTACAGGGTCCCGAGAAGAACCCTAACAGGCAGGCCTTGCTGGTCCCCCAGCCTGGAGCAGCCACCTCCTGCTCTCCACCTGTCTGTTCCCCCACGCCCCCTGCTCTTCCGCACACCCAGCCTAGCAACACTCAGGCTCACCGTCTCTTCTGGTCCTCACCTCCTTATGAAAGTTCCTGGGTCACATACAACTTACGGTAACTAAGCGTGCTTCCTTCTTTCCTGTTTACCTGTCTTTGTCAGCTGACTTCTCAGATCTGCCAGGGACCCTGGGAGGTCCGAGGGAAGCTCTTTCCTCCCCTCTAGCAGCCGGGCACAGCTGGATGCGGGCACTTAGCCTGCAGCAGCCTGAGAGGGCATGGAGAGTCCTGCTCATGGCTCGGCTGTGAAGACCTGCTGCCGACGAGCCAGCCCGGCGATAGCCCACACACGCTCTGAGCCTCAGCAAGAAGGTGGTGAGACAACGGGAGGGTGTTGTCTGCGTGCTGGGCAGGGGACTCTGGGGACACAGCCTGATGGTCAAGACCAAGATCGTCTCAACTCGTGACCCTCTGAAGAGGATTTGAACTTCATCCTGATGGCAAGAGGCTTAAATGCAAAAGAGCACATTATATTTTAATTATATAATTTTACTTTTAGGAAAATCACTCTTACCTCAGGGAAGCAATTACATAGGCAAGGGGATAGGATTGGCTGCAAGAGAAAAGGTTCGAGGCATATTTGGAAGTGAGGAAATGGAACTGCTTTGAAAATGATTTTCACATCATATTTTCCCCCAAGTCAAACCATATGCATCGACTGTGAAAATTTACCATGGACTATCTATAACAAAATCTGAGAGGAAATTTCCATCTGTGCACTTGGTGCAACCAAATGGGAAGATCTTACTGGAGCCAGAGGGCAAATGCTGGGTCATCAGTCTCCCCGGGATGGCCCGAGGTGGAGAGCTAGCTCTGGCTGGGAATTGTGCATGACCTTGCAAGTAGTAATCAGCCGGGCTAACAGCACAATGTATGAATTTTAGACAACATTTAACTGAGGGCAAAATTTGAAGAAAGAAAATCTTACTTTGTGAGAGGTGGAATTATTTTCAGGTTATGCTATGCTTGCCTCAAGAGAGAGAAAATAGAACTCCTGTTGAGGTTAGGTTCTGGAAGTGGCCGTGTTTGCGGAAGTTCTGGTTCTCTGATTCGGGGTGCCTGGCAGTTCGGTAGAGGGATGGCCATGTCTGGATTTGTTGGAGAAATGCTAGCCTTGGGGACAAATGGCACTGAGGTACCAGAGGAGCTCATGTTAGGGCCCACGTGTTCGGTGTGGGAAATACTGAGCAGGAGGTACCTAAAACTCAACATTAATTATGTCATACGTTTTGACCTATCCCAGCGCAAGAATGGGAATTTTGTTTTAAACACATGGCACTTGGGGCAATCTTAGAATTATGGAGTCATTCTTTATATACTTATAACTTAGAATTAATAACTCATAGGTCAGTGCTCCTTCTTAATATTTTGTGGTAATTAGATTTTTAAAAAAAGATTTTATTTATTTATTTGTCAGAGAAAGATGAAGAGTAAAGCAGAGGGGGCAGCAAATAGAGGGAGAAACAGACTCCGGCTGAGCAGAGAGTCTGATGTGGGACTCGATCCCAGGACCCTGAGATCATGATCACGAGCCGAAGGCGGACGCTTCACCGAGTGAGCCCCCCATGGGCCCCATGTGGAAGTTGGATTTCACAAACCGATCGGATTGTATGAGCTGTGTCCCGACAGAGCAGAAAGGGGTGACGAGAGATAAGCTCTCCCAGAAAAGAAATGAGGTTAATAGCCCACAGAACAGAGTGGTCCCTGGACAGCAGTGCCAGTGTGACTGGCCTAGAAGCAGGCGAGAAACGCACATTTCGGGCTCCCCTCCCCACTGCTGAATCAGGACTCCAGGGGCATGGGCTGGCCAGCTTTGTGTCTACAGACCCGCCAGGGGGTTCTCAGGTTTGAGAAGCCCTGCCCTGTGTTTTGCAACTTCACATCCTTCAGTAAATTTTATCATCCACTGGCTGAGGATTATTTTCAGAGGACTTCTCAACCGAAGGTCTTCGATGGTTTAATGCAGACTGTGAGCCATTGGACACAGAGATGCTATGTTAGTTAAATATGATTGACAGAGTAGGGTCTCCTTAGTAAGAAGAATTGCAGAAAGGCCATGATTTATTAAAAATGCATTCAAGACAGCCCTCCACTTGTGTTCACCTGAGCCCCCTGCCTCAGCTTTATTTGGCTGGAGAACGATTCCCTGAAAGGAAGTGGGGAGGTGTTGTCTACACCAGTCCGTCTCTCATGTGATAGGCCAGAAGAGCTTGTGGAAGCTGAGTTAGGGAAATGAAAACATGACCCAGGAATATTTGGTGTTTTACGAACTTACATTAGAACGGTCATGTAGAAGACACTTGCAAACTTTAAAAAGTACTTGTATTCTGTATTTTATTCCAGACTGTGGTTGGAATTAATGAAGCATGATTTATGACTGTAGTCTTATTAATAGTCCTCTGCAGATAGTCGTTGATCGATTAGATCTTTTTTTAGTGTTTAGAGAGTGAGCTGACGTTGCTGTGTCTATGAATAAGTAAGTCTCTTCAAACAATGTGATTCTAAGAGCTGTTGGACCATGACCCACAGCAAGGAATGTGTGTTATATTGCAACACAAATGCACACGTGTGCAGCACCACAACTAGTGAGCGTTTTGTGACATCATAGAGACCCTACAGCTAATTACTACTCCATTTTACTCCAGCGTGATCAATTCCAGCCGATCACTTAACAATATTGATCACAAACACACTGAAATGATTTCAAACCTTCTAACACACTGTTGGGCTGGATGTTTCCATCTGTCCTTCCGGGTCTATCCTCTGCTCCCCTCTGCTCCCTGTCCGGTGTGGTAGGCTCAGCTGCAGGAACCCCAGAACGTGCATCTTAGTTTGCTGCTGGGTCTGGCAACAGGACGAAGATGTCTTGGGGTGCTCAGTGCATTGGACTGCCGACTTCACTGATGTAGTGGGTTCCTGAATATTTTTTTAAATAACAGCTTTATTGAGACACATTTCACAAAGCGCAGATTTATCAATTTAAAGCATAGTGTGTTCCAAGCTGCTTATTGTATCCGGGGTTGTGCGACCAGCACCACAATCTAACTTGATAATATTTTCGTGCTTCTCAGAATAACCTTATACTCATCGAATGTTGATCTGCTGCCCCGAGCCCTCTGCCCCAGCCCCAGACAGTCACGAATTCACTTCCTGTCTTTATAACTTTCATATTCTAGACATTTCACATAAAATGGGATGATACAATGTGTGGATTTGGTGTCTGGCTTCTTTCACTTGGCATAGTGTCCGCAGGAACCATCAACCATCACGCTACACTTGAGCACTTCACTGTTTTGCAGCTGAACCATATTCTATGGACAGACCAAAATTCGCTTATCCTTTTCTGTTGATGGGCACTAGGTTTTTCTACTTTTGGGCTGTTAGGAACAATACTGTAATAATAAACATTTGTGTACAAGTTTTGTGTGGATGTAGGTTTTTTACTTTAAATTAAGGATACACTTCAGAGTGGAATGATTGGGTCAGATGGAAACTCTATGTTTCACCTTTTGGGAAACTGCTTGAATGTTTCCCAAAACAGCCTCACCATCTTACACTCCCACCAGCAACGTGTGAGGATTCTGATCTTTCCACATCTTCGCCAGCACTCAATACTGTCCGTCCTTTGATTGTGGTCATCCTCTTGGTGTGAAGTGTGTCTCATTGTGGTTGGACTTACTGTCTCTGCTGACAAATGGTGTTGAGACTCTGTGTGCTTGGCAGCCACTCTTCTGTGGAGAAATGTCCATCTGGATCCTTTTCAATGTGAAAAATTTTAATTCCTTTTCTTGCCTAATTGCCCTGGTTGGAACCATGTTGAATAGGAGAGGAGAGTCTATCGGGAAGACCCCCTCCCAATGGCACGAAGCACTCCTAACACTCCAGGGTGACAGGAGCCGCATCACTCCCACAGAGAAAGGGCCACAAGGAAAGGGCAGGATCCAGAGCATTTCGAGGGATGAGCATCCATGGTAAAGGCCGGCGGCCAATCGATTTTCAGAGGACAGACACATGGGAAGCTTATCAAGCTGTTACCTGCCTTGTAGAGGCAACAACATACTAGGTCTCTGAGCAGAAGGGTGGTGAGTCCTGCCCGCCCAGCAGGAGGCTGGTGTGTCGAAGCAAGCATGAGGTTGTCGGGTTATGGGCGGTCCCGTTAGGAACAACCACGTCGGAGGGTCCGGGCCCTAGGAGAGAGCACACAACCAGAATCTTTGCAGTGGCTGAGCCGGTGGCATGAACACATCACCCATTGCCAAAGCGTTTGTAATATCTAATAAGAAATATTTTTGTAAAATGATCAGTTATTGTTCAATTTATATTTTTCATATTTTTTTCAGTTTCAGTTTTCTTTAGTTTTTTAATTCAATTTTTTAAATTCTTTTTTTTTTCAGTTTTTTTCTTACCTTTTCTTCAATTCCCAAGAATAAAACAAGAGGAATCTTCAAAGTTAAAGACCAAGGAGGACATGAAGGAGAGATTAAATGACTTTGTTGCTTATTCACGTGGAGCATTTATAACTCAGGAGGGGCTCGGTGCTCCGTGGGTCTTGCTCCCTCCATGGCCATAAAACAAATCCATGGGAACAGTCTCCGCGGTCCCGGCAGCACGAGCGGAATGTGAGGTCTCGGCAGGTGGACCGCGGCCTGTGGCCTGATTTCTACCGTTAGCAAGTCAGTCAAAGAAGTACCATTTCTTCCACAAAATGAACTTCTCACTTAGGTAATCTTCATATTATTTGAACGACCTTTCCTTCCTGATTGTTCATGTAAGTATTTTTGGCAGATGGAGTTCTTCCAGTCCTAACTGGTGGCTTTAGGGTTTTAGGAACATTCTCACCAGCAGTGGAGCGACTTTTTTGTGTCTCCAGAGATTTCTCTGGAAAGAACTCAAGGGGGCGCTCTAGAACCACGCTCTACAGTCCCCCGTGGGCTCCGAGCATGCTTGTGGGTAGAACGGGGGTCCCTTGAGATGTCAGCATCACTGCCTGCTGGCTTCCTTGGGAGAGCTACAGATGCGAGGCATCTCATCGGCAAAGTTAGAGCTGTTTGTCAGAGGGAGAAAAGTTACTAAGTCACAAACGCTGTTAGAGAGACAAAGTTATTATGTCACAAACACTTTGTTAAGAGACAAAAAAGTTACTATGTCACAAACACTCCAGGGAACAGAAGGTGAGTCTGTTTATGTATAGGAACATTTAAAAAATCACCAAATACTTGGAAATTCCTCTTTTATCATTAAAAAATTACAAAACTTTCACTCAGCTAATAAAATCAAAAACACAAAATGTGTCGAGTACACAGAGGAAGGTCGCCTTCCTCTTTTGGTTCTTCGGGAGTTTGGTGGATTCTTCTACATTTTCCCATTCACCGACGAACATAACTCTAGACCTAGCAAAATATTTATGCTCACACATAAAATGTTTTCAAGAAATGTGATCAGGCTGTACGTATTGTTTTGTAGCTTTTTCGCCTCTAAGTGTCTTTTTGCTGTTCTTCCCTGTCAGCGGAGACATGGGTCCCAGTACTGCCCTCGACGCCCCACAGAAGGTGTTATTTCAGTGGGTGGACGGAAGACCATAGAACAGATGAATCAGAATTAACTAATCCAGCGCAATTTAGATAGGCAGTTAGGTGATCTCCAATTTTCTTACTATCGCCAAATACAGCAGCGAGCACCTCTCATCTGAGTTCACTGAAATGTATTTATTTCTGCAGGAATGACGGCTGAAAGTGAGCAAATTGCCTTCAAACTTTGCCATCCCTACAATGATTCATCTATTTCAGAAAATGTGACCTTTTTACAACTTCCTCTTCCGGGTGAAGTTCAGAACCATTTCATCAAGCTCCCCAGCACTCTCTTTCCTCCAAGGGCAATGAAATTCTGATGGAAGGCACATTGAGTTACGGATTACTTTGGGGAGGATTGCTACTTAAAATATCGGTCCCTCATTGTCTGTAGTCCATTTACACAGCGTGCCTTTATGCGTTGCATATGCAAAGAAACCTGTCTTCTTCATTCATTAGTTCATGGGAAATTTTTGATTTTCTATGCTGATCCTATATTGAACTACTTTACTGAACTCTGGGTTTAATAAATTATTAGTTGTTTCCTCCAGATGTTTAGACAATCATCCCAGATGCAAAAAACCTAACAGTTTTGTTGCCCTTTCCGGTATTTTTAAGCTACTTGTTTATTTTCTCTCCACATTCTGTCAATGGCATACCCCTTCAACAATAATTGGATTCCTTTAATGATTTTTGTTGTTGTTGTTGTGGTTCTCATGCCATTATTAGTTTTGTTCAGTAGAAACATTTTAGGAAGTTTTGTTTTTCCCTTTATTCCGAAAGAGTTAAAAAAACTCTTTTTTAAAAAAACTCTTGGCATCTTGGCAGAACCCGTTTATGCCTGAGTGGCATATGGACCTATAGATGATTTTGTTTTCCCCTCAGTATTTTTGGCCTATGCCCATTTATCTAATTTATTAAATTAACATGGACTGGCCTATGAGTTTCTACTCAATATCCGTTCAAAGTTAGTACTTCAGTATCAGTAAATACATTTCATGAATTATTTTAGTCCTATATAAGCCAGTTAAGTAAAAGGGCAGAAGTCTAGAAACTATAGAAGATGATAAGAGAGGGAGAGAGAAAATTAAATGCTTCAGTTTTCAAAAATGACAATAAGAAATTGAAAAATCATGTGGATGCAAGGTACTCACAAGAAAGTCAATGTCCTTAAAATATATTAAAACTATATATTTGTAACAGTATTTTATGTTGTACGTTACACAGCACAAACAGAAAGAGTTTCAGTAACTTTCTCAAAGTCCCTCAAATAGGGAAGGACAGAGCTGGGCTTCTGGTGGAAGGGATTGGAATGCAGGTTCCTCTTTTCTCTCCCTGCAGGGAATCTTGGCAGCCCGCGCCATCTGGGGGTGACATGCTGGCTGTGCAGGCCAAGGTCAGGCTAGCTGCGGGTCTCAGAAAACCACATTCAAGGTGTTGACATTGCACAAATCCTTTCCCTTCAGAAATCTGCCCCCCTTCAGTTGCTTGAAATTGTACCATGGTAGAGTTTTAATTTTTCCCAGTGAGGTTTTAGTTGCCTTTTCCTTTCTCATGGACCAGAGAAACACGGGCCTCTGATGGCTATCCTGTATATTCTCAAATGCATCAGGAGCTTATACATTGTATCCCTTATTCCTGAATAACGCTGTTTAGAATAATTTCAAGTAGTTTTATAAAAGAAGCCACCGTTTCTTAATTATTGTCTATTTGTAAGTGGCTTTATTTTAGCCTTGCCTGGGGTTGATAATTTTGCTGCATGTCAGACGGGCTCAAACCAGACCAGGGTGTCGCTGATGATGGTCAATGCCGGCTGGTTCTCAGCCCTACACGGTGGCCTTGCTTCGCTTTGGAAGTGCCATCTTCTCTGCTCCTGTCCAAATTCTCTGCAATGTTTCCAAAGATGCGTCTTTAAAAGCCCCTCTTACTTGTCTGAGGGGATCCTTTCTACCTGAACATTTTTCTACCAGAACATTTGAGATCTTCTCCAGACGTGCTGGACAGACCCTTCCATTCCTTCTCTGTGGGTCCTTCACGTCCCTTTTGTGTTTCGAGGTCTGCCGTTGGTCTGACCCTGGCTCACAGAGTCTGTCTTTGCGCTATTTTCCATCTTCCTTCTTGTTCTTTTGTTCTTTGTTTCATTCTGGAATACCTCTCGCTCCTGCTCTACTTTTTAAAAGTTAAAAGACTAGGGAACAAAGTGGGGGTTCCTGGAGGGGAGATGTGTAGGGAGACGGGGTAACTGGGGGATAGGCCTCAAGGAGGGCACGTGATGGAATGAGCACTGGGTGTTATGTGCAACTGATGAATCACTAAACTCTACCGCTGAAACTAGTAACACACTCTATTAATTGAATTTAAATTAAGAATAAACAAAAGTTGTAAGTGTATTTTGACATTGAAAAGCTTTTTTTCCCTCTGATTGTTCCAGCTAATAGGATACTCGTTCACTTGTGACGGTGGTATCCTAGTGAATCTCCTAGAATATTAATTAAAGTTATGTTTTTTTATGCCGTGAGTTATCTCCGTTTTTTACCCTGTGCCAGTGTTTGATAATCTCTCTCTTCCAGGAGACCCCTCTTCCCCCCCATGTCTGACGATCTTTGATGGCCCGTTTAAACTTGATTGTCCATTCCAGCTTGGTTCATGCTCATGTTATCAAGGAGTGCCAATATCTCCGTCACATTATACGTTCTGTTCTTCTACTCAGACTCAAGCAAGTTGGGATGTGCTCAGCCAGCTCATGAGAACAGGTCGGGCTCCGGTTCCCCGTCATAGTGTGTAGGAACATCTCCTTCGAGGTCTGTCCCCATGGCTGCCAATCTGGGTTTGAATGTATTCTTGTTTTTCCTCTGTCATGTACTGAGATGCACCATTTTCAAACCCTAATTTCTGTGTATTTCACACTCTGAGTGTGAAGATTTTGATGATGAAACACCCTGTGCTGCTTGTCTACAGGTCCTTTCAGAGCCTCCTGCTGACCAGCTGTCCTCCCTTCCAGGGTCCCCACTGTCCACCTGTCACTTGCTGCACACCATTGCTTTCTCCCCCACTCGTCCCTTAGTTCTTCTCCAGATGTTTACAGTCTGGGAGCTGAGAATGTACAAGGATGGCGTCGGAGGGTTGGAGACGGTGGCCAGTGGAGGGCATTTGGGGTACAGTAGGGCTCCATGTTTGAGGGAGCTGGTCCCAAATCTGCTTCTTTCTGCCATGAGTCGCTTGTGGGGTTCATAAAGACAACTCCACTTAAGTTTTCAGGCACTTCGAGATTTTTGAGGGCCTTTCAGTAACTATTTAGTTTTACCTTTGTTTATTTTCATTTCTCTCAAGATTCTGAAATTATTTTGACTGCCAGTCTTCATTTTCGGTGATGTTAAACTTTTCACACTCTGTAAAAACATGCAAGACACTTAATTAGAGCCTGAAAATGAGGTTTCAATTCCTAAATACTTTTGAAAACATCAACTCTGTGCTCAAAGCACAGAGTCCGGAATGTCAAGATTCATCGTGTGATTTATTCTTCTGAGTTACTACACCAGAGCTTGGTCTGACATGAAGTTGTTGCTGCCGTCGACCTGCCTTGTCGAAATCCATGGAGGAGACACGAAGGAGCCAAACTTAGGGGTACAGGCAGGCAAACCGAGGGGCGAGATCCTGACATGACACGGGTCCCTTGTCATCCCAGGGCACCTGGGTGGCTCAGTTGGTGGGGCGTCCGACTCTTGGTTTCCGGTCAGGTCGTGATCTCAGGGTTGTGGGATCCAACCCCACGTGAGCTCCACACTCAGCAGGGAGCCTGCTTAAGATTCTCTCCCTGCCCCTCTCTCTAAAATAGATAAGTCAGTAAATCTTTTAGAAGATCCCTTGTAATCCCTGGGGTTTGGCTTTGGCTGCAGAGTTTAATTTTTGATTTATGAATAAACCCCTGCTGTTGAACTTGAGGGAATAATCCCAAGTCCGAATGTAGTTCTCTCCACTATGAAAATACGGTGATAAACATTTTAACAGTGGAGCCAAGGTGTAATTATTGGCTTTCATTAAAAATCTACTGAAAATTAATTTTTTCTAGTGACATATTATCATACAGTCAGAGGAGTAAGACTCAGATCACAGAAAGAAGTTGCCCGACACTGAATAATATGAACGTCTTGGCCATATCTTCTCAGTCGGTATTTGGAGCCATAAGGCTTTTTACCGGGTGCAGCCAGGAAAGCCATAGGTCCCAGAAGGTGACCTCTATGTGTCATCTTTGAAGGAGATCATACCTCTTTTCCTATGGCTGTATCTCTTACCCTGCTTAGAGTCTTTGGGGAGCAATTAGTTACTTCCAGTGATTTGGCCACTTTATAAAGAACATTCATATTTTAATTGGTCCAATTCAATACTGGATTGATGTTAGATTCATCACGATTGGTGTTATAATCATTTAAAAATTGCTTTGCTTGACATGATTTATAATTTATAAAAATATAAGGCAACTCAGGGAAACAAAAACGGATTACTCTGGGCTCTATGTTCAAATAGATGACGAACATATTTACGTTTGTGTACAGTGAAATGGCCTCTGCTTTGGGGCATCTTGGAGTGTATTGGTCCTTACACGCAGTGACACCCTGTGACATGGAGACTAGGAGAGACACCATCTGAGCCCCATGCCTGGACGGTGGCAGTGAGCAGACTTGAACTCAAGATCCTGCACATGAGTGTCTGTGAACAGCCCAGCGAACACAGGCCTGGGGCAGAGCGCTGGCCTGCGGCTCCTAGCCGGCCTTCCCCGGCTCTTCTCGGCTTCTGTAAAGCGCATCTCGGCACCGTCCATGCCTCTTATGCATGGGATCCTGGCCGCCCTCATCAATCCCCACTACTGGACCACTGTGACACCTTCTTGCTTCCCCACATTCTGCCTCAGTCGCTCACACAACCTCAGTCAGAGCTGTGCTTGAGAAGCCGTGTCTGGTCACATCACAGCGAGAGCCAGGGTCCCTCCAGGCCACTCTTCAGCTCTGAGCTCAGCTTCCACCAGTCTCTCCACCTCGCTCTGCGCTGGCAACGACTCTCCAGCTGGACCTCCTGTGCCTTTCCTTGCTTCCCTTCCTCTACATCTTCCTGCCATCAACCCTCCTGTGCATGGACGTGGAGTGACACGTGTTACCTTCCGGATTATTAGGCTCCACGGCGCGCCTGGAACAACACCAGTGCTCCAGACATACTCTGGGACGTGTGGTTGGAAAATGCTCTATCTGGGGCTGCCTCCATTTCACGAGTAAAGGCCCGTGTTGCCTCTTTGTCACATGCTTGTTGAGGTCCGGGAGCCCCGCTGTGTCTCAGACACTAATCCGCACTGGGTGTGTGCTGCTGAACACAAGACAGGCACAGGGATCCAGAATAAGGGAGAGTGTGGCGCAGAGTGCTGACGGAGCTTTGAGGGCAGCAGAGGGGACACCTGCTGACAAGGACGGCTGAGCCAAGCGACCCTCTGGGCGGTTCCTGAAGAGGGACCCTGAGGGCAAAGGCAGGACAAGGCAGGAAACATGGGGCTGTTTGAACAACAGAAAGTGGGTCGGGGTAGCCAGAGCAAAGGCCAAGTGGTTGGCAGGGCCAAGCTTGTGCCAGGGTTTGAGGATGGAGTGGAGGGCGGCGTGGCTCTGTTCCCAGGGCTCTGAGGGGGGAGGGCAGCCTCTGAGGTATGTCTGACAGAGGGCACTCTGGCTGTCAGAAGGAGAACAGCCCCTTATTCCCTAAGGAATAAGCCTGGGACAGCGAGACTGGTTTTGGGGCTGCCTCGGCGTCTGGGCGAGAGAGCAGTGGCTTAGCTGGTGGGGCAGGGGAAGAAGGCAGTCTGAGGCTATGCGGGCTTGTGGGTTCAGCAGCACAATTATGAGTGCTGACCTGGTTCAGACTGCGGAGATCCCTGTGTAGGGTGCTCCATTGTGGGATTTTGAAGATTTTTCAACATCAGTGGCTGACTTTTAGACATCGTGAGCCCTGAAGTGTGGCAGTTGTTCAAGTTAAGTCTTCTTCGTGGTGTCCTAGGGAAGCAGGGATCCAAACCCAGACCCGGCAATGGCACCCCGGATCTGTGCTATGTCCACCAAATACTCTCTCTCACCCACAGAACAACTGAAATAGATAATGCACGAACAGTTTATAAAATTGTCAGATCTGTGGTTTTGTAGCACAATCACAGTTATACTTATTTGGATCCAGGAGGATTTCTAAAAGTCCCAAATCTTGGTATTTCAAACTAAATGTCAGAACTGACCAAATTATCGTCTTTGAAAATATTGCAATTTCCGTGTGTCCCCAATGCCTTAATAAAGCTGTTAAAATGTTTTGAGACTTAAACATTTCCAAACTCCATTCTCAGGATTCCAACAAAATCAAACTGAAAGTGGCTAGGCTCTCGAGACAGAAAGTTGAGGACATTTTAGAGATGACGGCGTTCTGGAACTGGGAAGATTTGCCCAGGACCTGAGAGCATGGGGAATGTCAGGGACAGGGCGTCAGAGCAGGACGCTCAGAGCTGCCCTCCTCACCTGCCACCTGCTCAGCCTTCTGAGCCCAGAACCTGACTGCAGTGGAGATGGGGAGGCTCTGAGACTTCATCTTGCAGGGGCATCAGCGCCAAATTCTCACCATGCATTCAAAATGGAACCTCTACCTTGTCGAAATGAAATTCATCTCTCATAGGAAGATGCCCATAAAGTGGAAAGGGGATGAAGGTGCCATTTATGTTCTGCCTGTGTCCTTTCCTTAGGCAATGGGATCGTGAGGAACATTGTACAGCAGCAATGTTTTCTTATGTTAAGCATGTTAAAAATTCATATACGGTTTTTGATAATGATAAATTTACAAAATGGCCATTGAACGTATTTCTCATACGTGTAAAAGCTGTTCTTACCCAGGTGCTGGGAATTTGGAGTATTATTTACAAAGACTGCTCTTACCATTATTCTTGATCATTGTGCAAGAGTCAGAGCATGTATTTTTGAACCCCTACAACAGAATAGGACAGTTTGAGTAAGTGTTGGAAATTCTTGCTGTTAAAGGCAGACATAAATGGACTGGAATGTTGGAGGTCTTGATTATCTGGTTTTCACTCCGTTAGCACACCTACACTCCCCACCATAGGTACAGATATTAAGGAATGAAATTTTGTTTTCAAAATTGTGAACAGTTTTAAGTGATGCATCGTAAAACTTTAATAAGGCCTATCCAGAAGGGTTTTTAAAAAAAAGTTTAGCATATCTTGACACCAAGGTAATATTTAAAGTTAAGAACATGTATAAATGCATTCATTAATAAAAATAGCAAGATTAAAAATGCAGAGAATTTCATTTTTGATTGGTTCAAAGAGAGCCTAGAACTGAATAAGTTCATATCTTAATTCCACCCTAATTACTTTTACTCTTTTACTCAGATACTGTACAGAGAAGTCTGGGCACATTGCTTTGCTGAGATAATTAGTACCTGACCAAATCAAAGTGCGATTGACACAATGAAAACATTTTGGTTAAAAATTGGAATACCATCTATCCAATTAAAAACAAAGTTTTCTATATCCTTCACACACATTTATACTTCATTAATAGTTCTCTAGAAAACCAATTAAAATTTTCTTCCTTTCATATGTTCAAAAACCTACTGACTTCTTAAAATTTTTATTAAGAATTTTAGATATTTTAGCAATATTAAAAAGTTTCCTTTAAGTTATTAAAAATATAGACAGAAGCATCAACTTCTTTTGATGTCTAACTTATTAAATATTTATTAAGACACAAGACAAATTTTGGTTTGGGTTTACATTCCTCTCCTCTGACCCCCCAACCTTATGTGCATTTACCAACTCTCAGTTGGGTATAATTACCATCAGACTCTGTAGGGCTGTTACTATTCATACCACAGCCAGAACTCACATTTACTCAGCACCTACTATAGATGAGGCAGTATTCCAGATGCTTCTGTGTATTTTTTAGCTCATCCCTTTTCTACAGCCACCCTTCAGGTCAGGCTCCTGCTGCTGGCATCGTCCTCAGCGTCCCAGCGTCATCGGCAGCGGCTCAGATGAGGACGTTAAGCTACAACAGAGTGTGCAGGTGTCCTAAAGTCACACAGCTACAGAGTGGCAAGGATGTGAACCTGGGTCACTGGAATCCCACACTTCCGTTACCATGTCACAGGTTTGATGCTTCTATTCAACCACCCCCTTTCAGTTACATAGTTAAGAAGGAGCTCTTCCTCTCTGACTATGTTCTTTTATGCTCGATTATAAATGTTATCAGGCCTGGATTTCCAACAGCAGGGAAAATGCAGAGGCCTGTGCCTCCCAACCGGCCTCCCGATGGAACTAAGTGCTACATGGCCCATCAGGGACACACTGGTCATGATACGGAAGAAAAACTGTGTAATCTGCCAGAGGCATTGGTATGAGGTGGGCGTGCACTGTGGGATGAGATTCTGAAGCCGATGATGCGGGACGAGCACACAAGACTGGTTACAGAAGAGGTTGTTGACTTGGGAACACCCCGAGACAGGATTTCGTACCATGGACGGGGCCTGAGGCATGGAGGGAGGAATTATGCTGAACTTGATGTACCCCCCCCCACCATTCAATAAAACTAAAAAGGCTAACCTTCATTAAAGTAGCCCTTCCTTTTGTGGCTCTCAAATTTGGCCCTGTGTGGTAATTGTCAGCAGGATACAATTTTAAATTTTAGGATATTTTAGGTAATAAGTAATAATTTATTACACTTTTTTATTTATTTTTTATATTTTTTTACATTTTACATTTTTTACATTTTACATTAATTTTTACAAAAATTTTTTATTACACTTAAATTTTTGGATATTATATGAGCGTGTAATGTGTGTTTATTAAAGTTTACATAAGTGCTAACAACTTTTACTACCCTCTGGATAACACTTACATATGCATTTCTAATACTTTAATTAAAAAAATTAAAATGTGTTAAGGTTTTGCCTGTATTTATCAACAGTTCCTGTTACCCTCCTACTTAGACGTTGACTGAGGATCCCTCTGCAGCCAGAGTACAGTCTGATGCTCCCTGGGCCTCCGAGCCCCATGGGAACCCCTGGGCTCACCTCCTCAGTGTCCCCTCCCTTCATGTGTTCTGTACTTGGGTTCCCTTCCAGGGTAGATGCTCCGTGTCTTGGATCTGCTGGCTGTGGGTCGGGGCCACGCTCTTGCTGTCTTCTGCTTCACATGTTCTTTCCAGACCTTTGTCCGACTGTTCTTTTCTCTGTACGCAGGCTCAGCTGACCTGTCACCGTCTTAGGCAGACTTCCCTGGCTCCTACCTGAGACAGGATCCTTGCAACCCGCTCAGCGACATCCGTGATCACTGTCTGTATGATTGTCTGTCTTCTCCCCTTAGAATACGAACTCCTTCTGGGCATGGGCGCTATTACTTGGAATACTGAGCTTATAATAATTAGGACACAGACAGATACATAGTAGCACCCAGGAAGTATTTCTTGACCGAGCCCCAGGGAGTCTTGAATGTGATCTAATTGCCTCTCAGTGCAAGGCTGGATGAGAAATGAAGTAACCACTTACTGAGAGAACATCTTCACCATCACAAACAGCAGCAACGGAGTGTCGACACTGGGAAGATGGAAGTGATGTCTCTGTCTTGGCACCATGATTATTTAAAAATTGTCAAAGTATCGATCATTTGTCCCAGGTTCAGTTGATATATGGACCAGAAATAACCAATCTGAACACAACCAGCCACAGATGAGAGGGGTCTAGTTAAATGAATGATGATAAAGAAGTTGTATAATAAGCAAGGACCCAGGTGATCCAAAGATGAAGGTAGATCTTCATTGGCTGATGGGGAAAGATTTTTAAGAAATACTCCATGAAAGAGAAGCAAAATCCAGATTTTTGTGTGTGCCATCTTCCTATTCATGCAAATAAAATACATTTACACTATATATTTATATGCAAGGACCTATATGCATATACTATTTTCCTCAGAGGACACTTGCTGAACCATTTCAGGTATTGTTTTGGGAAGACAGACATGGGCTAAGGGGAAGCAAGCTTTTATATCCTGTATTTGGTTCTCTTTATGTGTTGCCAATATTTTGAGCTTAGTTTATTTTGGTTAAGTACACATCAAATTTACCCTTCTAACCATGATAAGCATACAGTTTCTCCCAACATTGTGTAGTCATGACAGCATCCATTCCCAGAATGGTCTTGGCATCCCGGACTGAGCTTCTGTCTCACCAAACGCTGGTTAGTCAGCTGTGGCTGACCCATCTCCACAGATTTGCCAATCTTAGATGACTTCCACTGTATGCCCTTCATTCCTTCTTGAGTTTTCTAGCACAGGGTTGCCTCCATTTCTTACCAACTGTCTATAGGGGCTGTCAGGGTGGAAGGAGAGGGGCCATGTTTGTTTTCTACTTAGGCTTTCCTGTTTTATTTTTTTTTTCCTTCAGCAGCATATTTTTTATAGGTTACAAATAACAGTACATCCTGCTACTGAAAAACATTTATTTATTTATTTATTATTTTTTTATAAGATTTTATTTATTTGACAGACAGAGATCACAAGTAGGCAGAGAGGCAGGCAGAGAGAGAGAGGAGGAAGCAGACTCCTTGCTGAGCAGAGAGCCCGATGTGGGGCTCGATCCCAGGACCCTGGGATCATGACCTGAGCCAAAAGCAGAGGCTTTAACCCACTGAGCCACCCAGGTGCCCCTACTGAAAAAAATTTAGATGAAATATTAGCAGTGCCTAGAAATTTAGAATAAAAATTAAGAATTGGGAGTAAAAACATATTAATTTATAAAAAAAACAACGAATGCTGGAACACTGAAAAGAATTAGAATAAAATTTAAAAAAACATAGGATGCAAAGAAAAACACACAGATAAAAAACAAAGGCTCATCTAGTTTTCACTTTGCAGAAATCTTTTTATGCTTTCAAGTTTTAAATCTCCCCAACAAATGTTCTTTTACATGATCTCATGGAGAGCAAGGTCATGGAATATACCTGGGCCAGAGAATGAATCCATATACCATTTCTTTCAAAATAGAGGAAGACGCTCATCTCTAAATAATTCCCAAGGATATTGTATTTCTATTAATCAGTTTATGGGACACATTGTGGAAAGGGGTTATTATTCAAACCATATATATGATGATTAATTCAGTTGAACTTCATTGTAACAAGCTAATTAGGATAGTAGGTCATGAAACACGAGACACTTCACATTTTGTGATGAAAGTGTTAAGCCACCTTAATAAATAAGAGTCGAGATATTAAATTAGCAGAATTAATAGAACTAGTTTAATTTTTGATGGCATAATTGCCAGTGGGCTAAGCACCACGTAAAAAATCACCACACTTCCAGGTGTCTCTCCTAAGGAAGTAAGCCATCACAAGAAATGATTTCCATAAGCGCAATTGTTCATTGTGACCTTGTTCCAATATTTCATCATTATTAGAAATCCAAATATTTAATGAAAGGAGGATGACTAATACACCATTATATGCCCACTCAATGGGTTAAAGACTATAGCTAAGAGGAACATAGAGCATGTGAAATTCTTTCAGGATTGAATAGATAAAAGCAGGATGCATAAATTTGTGGATGCTCTATTTGTAATTATTCAAAGAAAACCCACTGGACCTGACCTTTATGTAATCAACAGCTGCTTAGTTGCTGGCTTCAGTAACCTGACTTTCAGTCTTCAGTCTTCCTGGCCTGTGGATAACTTTCACACCATTGCCCATGGTCCGCGTGTGGAAGTTCTCTCCTCGCTGTGTCTGCGTGGCACCTTTCTCTCTCTCCTTCTCCCCATCTCTCCCTCTCCCTCTCTCTCTCTCTCTGTGCCCCTGCCCATTCTCCTTCTACATCTATGACTCTTCCTTCTCATGTCACTTTCTTGGTTGCTCTGGTTCTTACTCCGTAAATCTCAGTAATCTTCCAGGCTTTGGCATTAATCATGGTTCCTTGTCACCCTACACACACAACATGGTCGGACCTGTCCCAAAGAGGGTTAATTAGGCTAATATTTGAACAGCTCTACCAAATACAGATTTGCTTACTGTTCATACAACATTCTGAGTCTGTTCTCCTTGGTGTTGTCAGGGAGCAGGCACTCATTCCCGTGGAGGGAGAGGGCATAATTCTAATGTGTGGCAAACAAGGTTGTGCAGTCCACATTACTGTGGGAAGTCAGAGAAGGGAGAGAAGTGGAGGGTGGATGGCAGCTTGAAGGGAGACAGAATTAAAGGAAAGTTTCTTTCAGGATGACTTGGTCTTGGCCTCTTTGTGGGCTGCGGCAGAGGTGCTAAGTAGGGGTTGGGAGCTCTGAGACCCTTCGCATACCTGAGACGCATCAGCTTCCAGGATGCAGGGCATATAGGCACACAGGAATCAGGCTAGCTTGGGAGGGTGCTTGCTGACTTCTCTGACAGAGGATAGGACGTGCACTTAAAAGAGAGGTGCACGGGAGGTGTGGGAGTCAGTTATGCGCAAGTCAGATGTGGGCTCAATGTTTCTGTCTTATGTCCTGAGCCAGGAGTGAAGGATGGGTGTGAGGATCTGGGCTCAGGGGCTCTTGAAGCTTCCACGCACATGTTGCCCATAGGCAGAACCCCACTCTTAAAGGGCCCAAACCGAAGTTTTGGTTTGATGACATTTTCTATGGCTTTTTGTTTGGATGATTTTGACTTTTTTTTTCTTTTTTTTTTTTTTTTTTGGTAGAAGAGGAATTACTACCTTTAGTTTTCACTTTATTGTGTCCTGCAAAATGAAACAATGGGTCTTTCTTGAGAAAGAGCTTTGGAAAATTTCCTTCATTCTTTTAGATGAGAAAGTATCTATTTACTGTAAGTTTTTGTACCCATTGGCAGATACCTGGGAGGCCTGTTGCTGGATCACAGTCAGGTCTGTGTTTAGCTTTACAAGCAACTGTCCGCGTCTGTGTCCACAGTGATGGCACTGTCCTGCATTCTCGCCAGCTCCACGTCCTGGCCAGCATGTGGTGGTGTCCACGCTCCACGTTTTGGAACGTTGTTTTAATTTCTGGTCTTTGGTGACCTGTGATGGGGGGCGTCTTTCATATGCATAGTTCCCACCTGTGCTTCCTCTCTGGTATGTGTGGGCAGGTCCATTCATGTCTTTGGCCCATTTTTCTTTTTTTTTTATCATAATTTTTTAAATTTCTTTTCAGCGTAACAGAATTCATAGTTTTACACCACACCCAGTGCTCCATGCAATGCATGCCTTCCACAATACCCACCACCAGGCTCCCCCAACCTCCCACCCCCCGCCCCTTCAAAACCCTCAGGTTATTTTTCAGAGTCCATAGTCTCTCATGGTTCATCTCCACCCCAATTTCCCTCCACTCCCTTCTCCTCTCCATCTCCCCATGTCCTCCGTGTTATTTGTTATGCTCCGCAAATAAGTGAAACCACAGGATAAATGACTTTCTCTGCTTGACTTATTTCACTCAGCATAATCTCTTCCAGTCCCGACCATGTTGCTACAAAAGTCGGGTATTCATCCTTTCTGATGGAGGCATAATACTCCATAGTGTATATGGACCACATCTTCCTTATCCATTCGTCCGTGGAAGGGCATCTTGGTTCTTTCCACAGTTTGGCGACCGTTGGCCCATTTTTCAATTGGGTTGTTTCTTTCTTATTATTGACTCCTAAAATTTCTTTGTGTATTAGATAGATAGTTCTTTATCAGATGGATCTTTTACAATATTTTCCTCCCAGTCTGTGGCTTGTCTTCTCATTGTCTTGATATTATCTTTCAGTGAAGAGTTTTTATTTTTAATAAATTCCAACTTACCAGTTATTTCTTTCATGGATCATGTCTTTGGTGCTGTATCTAAAAAGGCATCACCACATCCAAGTTTACTGGTTTTCCCCTGTGTGTTTTTCCAGGAGTCCTCTCTTGTTTCTCATTCATGTAACAGTATGTTTGTAGAGCAAAAGTTTTCAATTTTAATAAACCCTGACTTACCAAGTGAAAGTGTCTTCTTTCTTCTAGCACCCCTTTGACCGAACCTCAGCTCATGCAGATTTTCTTGTCTTGTCTTGTAGAGGTTTCCTAGTTTTGTCTCTTACATTTAGATCTGTTGTCCATTTTGAGTTAATATTCATGCAAAGGGTCATGTTTGTGTCACCTTTTCTCGAAATTGCCTTGGCATCTTGTCAAAGACAGGTTGTGTATATTTGTACGGGTCTATTTTCTGGGCTGTCTGTTCGATTCTACTTATACATGTGTCTATTCTTTTAACCACACCATGCTGTCTTGTTCCTGTAGTTTCAGAGTAAGGCACAAACGTGGCATTGTGGGTCCTCCAAATTTGTTGTCCCTCCCTTCCCCCACAAACAGTGGTGGCTATTCTACGACCTCTTTTCTACAGAGAAGCTTGCTGGGGTTTTTGGCAGCATTGCACTGACTCTGTAGCTCAGCTTGTAAGAGCAGACATCTTGACAATATTGAACTTTTCTATTCACGAACATGCGATATCTTTCCACATATAAATTTTCTTTGACTTTTTCATTCATGTTTTATAATTTACAGTTACAGATCCTGCACATATTTTGTTGTATTTATACTTACATTCCTTAGTTTTCAAGTGTAATTGCAAATGGTATTTTTTTTAGTTTAAAATATTAATTGTTCACCTCTGATACATAGGGAAATGATGGGCTATAGTGTATTTGCTTTGCATTCTGTGATCTGGCTAAACACACTTATTATCTCTGGAGATTTCCTGTGGGTTCCTTGGGTGTATAGGGAATTTTCTACATAGACTATCATGTCATCTGTGAATAAAGTCAGTTTCATTTTTTTTCTTTTAAATCTGTATATCTTTGTATACCATTAGTGCATTTTTCATTCCAGTTATTGTATTTTCAGGTTCTTAATTTCTGTGTGGTTCCGTTTTATACCTTCTCTGTGTTTACTGATATCTCTACTTGGGAAGACCTTGCCCTCTTGGTTTCCTCTTGCTCTTGGCGTAATTAAGAAGTTGATTTAAAGGCATTTTCTGGTGAGTCCAACATCTTGACTGCCTCATTGGAGGTTTCCACTAATTGTTTCCTTTCCTATGAATGGACTACACTTTTTGTTTCTTTGCATGCCTTGTGACTTTTTGTTGAAGACTGGACAATTTGAATGTTATAATGAAGTGAGTGTGGAATTAAGATCCCCCCCTCCCCTCCCAAGATTTGTTGTTGCTGCTTGTTGTGCATTTTCTGATGTTGCTTGTTTGTTTAGTAGCTTCTAAAGTAGCTCAGTAAACTCTGTGTATTCTTTATGCATTTGGCCACTGAAGTCTATGTTTTGTTAATGAGTGGACAGTTTGTGTTTTGACAGTGACTTCCTTAAACACTTGGCACCAAAACCAAGAAAGCAAGCAAAGAAACAAACAAGAAATCTACTCCCCTACTCCCCATAAATCATTCTGGTGGGACAACCTCCCATGTGTAGCTGGTGTGTTGTCTATTACCCTGCCGTGGTCTTGCTTTTCTGCAGCACGGAGCCTGAGGTCAGCCGAGGGCTAGAGCTTGGGGTCTTCTCTGTTGTTTCCAGAGCACCTGCCCAGCAACAGACACCCAAATGGCCTTGGAGGTCCTGATGCAGGCGGACATTTTCCAAGTCCTTATTCCTCCCATGCATCTTCCTTTTCAGGGTGTTCAGGCTGTCTTTTGCCTCAATTATTATCCTTTGCCACACGTGACAGTGACTAACACATTTGCCTTCAAATAGTTTCGACAAATACTACCTAGGAGCGCACTTTTGCTGTGGGGGACTCCAAGGCAGATGAGACAAGGACAGCCCTTGAGCTGATCCTCAGGGAGCCACAGACCTTGGAAATGCACAACCACTGTGGATTGGGCGGCTTCCTCTGGCACCAGCCACCTGTGCAGGCACCCGGCCATGGCCCTCATAGTTGTCTCACTAAGATTCGGTGGCTTTTCGTCATGGAGCACACCCTAGTCATTTTAAACTCTTGATTGTACTTCAGAATTCTGAAAAAGTTGATTCTGACCATTTTCTATCAGCTGATTCATTGCCTTTGTGGGTGAACGTGGTATGGAGTTCCTTGCTCTGAAACCATTCCCTGCCTCACCTCTAAGCTCCTCTCCTTTGTGCTAACCTTTAATGATGGTTTCCTCAACCTCCTTTTCCCTTCCTTTCCCCTTTTCCTCATACAGAAGCTGACACTCCCAGGCCTCTGTGTCCTTTCTCATCACTGCTTATTTTCAAGAAATTTATCTCCTCCTTCTCCTCCTGTCCTCACTCCACCCCTTTTCGCAGAAAGGCTGTATTTTAACATTGATCAAGACCTCACCCAAAAAGAGGAGAATCGCTCCTGAAGACTTTTAGCAATACTGAATGGCACGCACGTTCCAGGGCCGAGGAGGCCTGCCTGGCTGGACAGATATTCTGAGAAATGGTGATGGCTGTTCCTATCACGCATAAAGCAGACGTGCTGAGCTGGAGTTTGGTTTCCCAGACATTTCTTGCCGAAAGTTTTAGTAACGGTGAAGACCCTGTCCGTGGCGAACACCTTCCAGAATTTGTCCTGAGCAGCCAGCTGGGAGCGATGGAACAGGGTATAGCTGGGGTGGTGGTGTGGACAGGGCACCTGGGTGGATGCCTGATTTAGGGATTACCTGGTGACGTTACAATTCTACAGACCCCGTGCTCAGTGCAAAGGCTGGCCTAGAACTCCATACATACTTCTTTTCTGGGTAATTAACATCATCAAGGGGGCACCTGGCAAACTAGAACCTGTCTCACCTTAATAACAGGAGTGTGCCTGCATATCCTGGAATCTTGGGTAAAATTATGGCTTTTTACAATACACACAGGTTCTGGTTTTAGTCCCTCGGTTTGGAAGCAAGAATCTTACATTGAGGTCGGGACACTGAGCTTGTTTCCAGGTGTGTGTCCTCTTTGCGGGGGCTCGGCTGCGAGCTTCGGTGGTTCTGTCTTCCTGCAGTCTGGTGGGGCTTCTCCTGGGACCTCCCATGGCCTTGGCCTCTGCGCACCTGTGACTGGCAGGTGCCTCCCGGGCGCTGGTGCCTCCTGCCGGAAGGCTCCGCGGCCACTCCTACGGCTGTCGCTGCTACTGCGTTCCAGACGGCGCTTGGTGCGCGGCCTCTCTTGTAATTTTGAAAGCAAACCTCTTTACAGATTCACTGAGGGCTCGGGAAACGGTGTCGGTTGCCCTAGGCCGCACAGAGTGTGAGCCAGGGGACACCCCCTTCTGCCTCGTGCCAGGCTCAGGCTCTTCGCGGCCAGGCTGTGGCGCCCACCTTGTGCGGAAGCTGTGAATTTCCGCAGGGCTCTTGTGGGCGGCTGCTCTGTGTACGTGCAGTCATAGCGGCCACCGCCCCGAGCCCGCGGGCAGCTACAGCCGTGGTCGCACCCCGTGGGTCCCAGACGGTGCTACGCCTGCGGCTTTCATCTTTCCATCCCGCCTCCCCCACCATAAACAGGGCGGCTTGTGTACCTCAGGAACTGCATGGTAGCCCCAAACCGGGGAGGGGTGAATCAGGAGTTGGGTGGTAAGTCACGATGTCAAGTAACGGATATGGCTCCTGTCTTGTGGGCTTCTCGCATTCATTGTATCCACGATATATTCATTGTATCACAGTGTGTCCATGAGAACAGCGAGGCTCATCCAGCTGCCTCTGTTTCCAGCCTCCCTATTTCATGACCGGAGAGACCTGTGGGGGCCTCTTTCTTGTGCAGCAGGTGCTCTCTCTCCACCAGCCCCTGCCTGGTGGGAGCACCCCTTCATGCAGAGCTCCTGTCCCTGTAGGTTCTTTATGTGATCACTTTCACCAAAGTGCCCAGAGCAGACCTCTGTACATGACATCTGCTCGGGTTCACTGTGCCTCGGGGTCGACCTTGTCCTCTCCTCCCTGCAGGGAGAAGAGTGGGCTCTGAGTGTTCTCAGTTAGGTCTTAGATTGAGGTCACGGAGGGCCAGAACCATAAGAGCAAGCTGATTTTTGAGAAAGATGCACACCTTGCAGAAAACCTCTGAGTTGTGATGTTTTGTGTGGCCTATTATGGCGGCAGCAAAACTTGGCTGGGGACAAGGTCAGTAGTGTTGACCGAATAGTGCATGCAAGGGAATGTCACACCTGGTCAGCAAGACTGGCGAACTGCGTGCAGCTGGGAGTGGCTGGGCGGCCGCTGGAAGGGAGCACTCAGGAGTAGAGAAGGGAAGGAGGGACATGCGTGGCATTGGTGGGACTCGGAGCCTCTCCTCTTCTTCCTGTCTCTCACTGCTCTGTCTCCTCTGTCAGTGGCTGGGAGGAGACATGGCAGCTACCAGGAGCTGGGGGTAAGCCAGGGCGGCTGTCAATCATAGCCGGCCTGTGGGAGGATCAGAACTGTGTCAGGGGTTTGTAACTTTCCTTGGGGCTAAGAAAGGAAGTGCTTCTCAATTCCTGCCGGCCTCACACTGGAGAGGGGGCCTGGGTGCAGGAAGGGGCTGGAGATCAGAGTCTGGACCTCCCAACAGAAAAGGAGGGAGATGCTAATGATTTCTGACATATGGGACAGGGCATGGGTCTCTCAAAGACAGGTGTTTCAGGAGCCTCGATACACTGAGCCCTGTGTGGGTGTGTAGGTGGATGGGGAGGCAGAGTGGCCAGATTTCTACCAGTTAGGACCAAAGGAAAGGGGGCAACTTGGAGGTTGTTTGTGACCTTCGTCCCCAGCTGATCACCGGCGTGGATGTTTCTCTGCTAGATGTTGCAGCTACGTTGTTGCAGTTGGAGAAGAGGCAAGGAGGAGGACTTTCTCACGATGGGCACAGCCTGTCTGCATAGGCTGGCAGCTCCCAGAGAGCACGATCGCTGGGAGTTCCTGTCTGAGGCTCGTCAACATCCGTGTTCTCCTGAAGTTCACTTCGGCCGTTTCAGATCCCGCCGCTTGCTGCAGCCACTCTGCCCTCGAAGGCGCCCTTCTAATCTCTGTGGATCACGAGTGGGGCTTACAGAAAGATGAGATTTTGGAAGAAGTGTCCACACACGTAAAGACCACAGGTCTCAAGCTGACATTCCTGATGTTGGCTGATCAGGGATCGGTCACCGGTGCTAGGGTTTGGGAGAATGAGGCAAATCAGCTGACAGGTTCCACGTGCAGACTTTGTTCTCACTGACTCCATTCCCACACTGGTCTACCAGCAATTATCCGGAAAAGCCCTTGCTAATTTTTACACACGCCATTACACAGGCTCTCCAGCCGGCCATGTGGTCATTCTTTGGTATAGGCATGTGGTCTCTCGGGCTGCTCGCTCCACCTTATAGACAGAGAAGCCTTAGGGAGACCTCCATGACTGAAGGAGGAGATTCAAATGATCTCATTAAATTGTTTTGAAGATTGGTAGGATCATGTAGACAAGGTATATGAGGGCTAAAACTGATCATTTACAGTCTCTACCATTTAACATTTGTGTGAATGAACTCACTCAAAGTGATAGGGTCACAGTATGACCAGATAAATCTACCCCAGACTTTGCTGATTCCATCATTCATAACCTGTTTACTAAGCTGCAGTGTTTTGCGAAATCTCCTAAGTATTTAATTTGACATTTTCATACATCCTTAAGTGTGGCTTAATTAGACCCAAGAAAACATTTTCAGTGAAATAAATGTTCGGTGCTGTAAGAGGCCCCTAGCTTACGTTTCACTCACCAGGACTTATTATTCAACAAACTTCATTTAAATCACAGTCTCGTTCAGCTGTAAACGTTTAGGGCTCACTAACTGCCTCTTGGGTTTTTAAATGAGGTTGGAACTTAAAGAAAGCACAGACCCAGAGCTGCTGAGAGTGCAATAAGGAATGAGAATGCAAACACTGGGAGCAGAGGAGGAATCTCCACAATGTGTCTAAACACGAAGGCATGCCGGGTAAGGTGGCCGAGGACTCCTGTTGTTCCGTGCATGGATGTGGGCTCTGGACGGGGGTCTTTGTTTTCCCCGTATTGAGATGCAGCCCAGCAATGGGGGCTCCTGACTGGTGCAGTCCCTCTGGGGGCTGTGGGCCCCACCAGATGTCCCGTGCTGGCACCTGCCACAGGGAGGGCAGCGACAAGGCGCCACATCCACCAGCAGCTCCCTGTCCTTAGAGGATGATTTTGAACCTGGAAGAGAACAACAGGGCCATGAACTGAGAAACCATGTTGTGGATGGAATTGGGCAGGTGGGATGAGAGAATTTAAAGACCCCTTGAGTGACAGCTGGGTGGATGCCCCATGTGGCACCGCTGCTCAGAGGTGGTCATGGGAATTGGGACAGCCCCAGCTCATGTGACCCCCCACCCCGTCCTCCCCACTGCCCAGGGAGTCCCCAGTGCTGAGTATGAGGCAGAAAGGCGCCCTGGCTCCCACAGCCCATCCAGGGCAATCTTGATCAGGTGCACAGCGGGGCTTGCTTCAAACTCCGACGGAAACAAGAAAATCGGGGGATGGTGAAGCTTCTTTATTCTGATGCTGGTGCCACATGGGGCATCCACCCGGCTGTCAGAGTGTACAAGCACACATGAGGAGAGAGCAAACTTTCGGGCCGGCCCCTCACCGCCCACAAACATTTTTGTGTAGACGTGCGTGCTGGGGAGACTGAGGCAGGACAGAGTGCAGAGTGGGGGATGTTCATGAAGTTTCTGCAGCTCTGTTACTCTGTAAGGTTCCAAAAACACAAACACAAGTTTGCTATTTATTTCATTTTATTGATCCTATATTACACATTACTTTCCATAAGTAGCATTTGTTTCTCCTCTCAAGGAGAGGAACTCTGTGTGCAGTCCATACATTTTACTATTTACATCCTTTCATGCACGCATTAAGGATTTTTGTGCGTTAAGTAATATAATGAGAGACAGACGATCTCAAGGAAACTCAACCCTGACATTGTCATTCTTGTCTCGGATGAGGAAGTCAAGGCTCACAGGGACATGCTCTCCCTAGGCTCGTGCACCTGCTGGCACGGGTGGGCCATGCCTGGTTCAGAGCTGTCCTTTCGTCCCTGTGCTGTTTGCCCTCTGTCTCTGGTCTGGGACATTGTGCTGGTGCGCAGGGTCCCGTGCAGCCCCCCTCCCCGGCACGCAGGCCCCTGCACAGCCCTCCTGTGGACCAGCCAGCAGTGGTGGAGGGAGAAGAGTGGCCTGCGGCCCAGGCCCCAGCCGGGGTTAGGTGTGCAGCTGTCAGGCTGGGACACATGGTGTGGGGGGCATCGTGGTGGGGGAGGAAGCTTCTCCCCAGTGCTGGGCTGTCATGCTTTTCCCGATATGAAGGACGCATTTCCCCCTAATTGTTTTAATGCAAAGCTTAGGAGGGAATTGAGGGGATAAGGGGGCAGATATATGAACAAAATTGGATAGACGGCATCAAAGGCATCTTTTAGATATTGGAATTCAAACTGAATTCCAAGAAGGAAATGAAGATGTCAACTATGTGCAGAATGAACAAGGTCAAATATTAGGAAGATGAGCCGGGAACCATGCGTCGAGGAGGTGATGAACCAGGGGCTGCGGTGCCCGGCACCATCAGAACTCGGGAGCCACCCCGCACGCCCCCCCGTGGAGTAACTGACGGTGACACCACCCTGCTCGGTTTCTAGGGGGTGAGTAAGGGCATAGGGAGCCATCATGTCCTCTGCCCGACATGTTCTTTCCGTCACAGCACACAGAACGGCGATGACTCCGTCTCTGGGCCCTGCCTCTCTTGTGGCGATTTCTCCCAGCGCCCCGCCTGTGACCTGCATGTTAGGGGAGTGCGGCAAAGCAGCTCCGATGAAATGTGGAAGGACTTCTGAGAATCTGCCCTTCTGTGAATGAATGACCTCCACGTGTCCCTGTGCATTTATTACAATTCAGTAAGAAGTGTGTCTTTAGAAAAAACAGCACAGAGAGTAATCCTTCCTTGGTGCAAATGTTCCACATTTAATTCCCAGAGGAAGGAATAGTATGACGATGGACACCATTTCCTTCAGTGAGTGGATGAATGAATGAATGGAATGAGCAAACACATTGCAGGAAGGAAAATTCCTTACAAATAGATGATTTCTTTAATGAGACATAATGTGACCCCATGCTAGTCTTTGAACCTTATTTTCTTAGAGATCTTAAGGGTAAACATAACGACAACCTTAAATGTGGATAAAAGGAAAAAAAATTTAAATACTGGAAAATTGTAATCTGGGGGACAGACTAGAATAACTAGTTTAAGTGTCTATCCATTTCATTTGTATCATCTTTTATATTTTCTTCTGTTTCATATATATATCATTTCTCAACTTGAGCATGAGTACCTAAATAGTTGACAGTTGTTATATATATTACTCTTGAAGCCGTGCTCAGCTTTTTCCAGTTACAGAAACTGAACTAAAATTTACTTAAAAAAAAAAAAAAGAATATATTATCTCATATGACTGATAAGTCTTCAGGCATGGCTGGATCCAGCAGCTATAGCTGCTCTCTCTCCATCCCTGGGCTTTCTGTTCCCCTATATTATCTGTGGTCTCAAAGGGTTCACTTTACATGGCAGGAAAGGCAGTTCTCACCTTATGTAGGTCTTATGGTCCGGAATGCTGCAGGAAGTGGAGCCTCTGCAATCTTCTGATTGGTCAAGCATGGACAGATATTCATTCTAGAGCAGGGTGAGGACAGTGAGGGATCAATCAGGATTACTGCAAAGTGGTCAAGACAGTGTTTCCAGCCCATGCCAGTGATGCTGGGCAGATAAACATGTATTCACATCACAAAACCTCTCCATGGTGGGATCCCAGTACTTCCATTCTAGAGGATGTTCCTCCCCACACAGCCAAACCAGCACAGGCAGATCCCAAATGTGTGCTAGGCATATGAAGGTTAAGAAAATCACCACCTGTGGAGTGGAAATGGTCCGATGAGAGCCCAAGGTGGCTGGGCTGGGGCTCAGGAGCAGAGAGGACAGGGATAAGCCACCATTATCTCAAAATCCCAGAGGAAATTCTGGCTGACTCTTATAGCCCAGAGTGTGGGCTGCTGGGGGAAGTCAAGAAGAGCAGTGCATGATCCTCCAGGGTCGGGGGCGGGGGTGCGGAGCAGGTTTCCCTGGTTGGCTTACAGCGTCCCAGACTGAGGTCATCCTGAGGATACCCATGGTGTGAGCAGAAAGGGTGCCCAGGACACAGGAGAGTGGTGGCTATGGTTCCAGAGGCTTCTGCGGTGGCCACAGGGGGACAATGGCTGCCTCTCAGCAGAGGAAGCAGGATGTGGAGCTGATACTTGAACCTTCCAGAAGCTGAGAGAAACTCCATGGGGGAGAGGGGGAATCATCTGAAACCTACCTGAGTATTCACCCGGAGGAGACTTGGGTTTTCAGCCTGGGAAACTCAAGCTCTCGACAAAGTTACTATGTAGTGTGCTGAGAGATTTGAGAGCTCCAACAGCCAGGCTCTCGGCGCTTCCAGCAGGACTGACCTGCCCTCATGGAGAAGCCCTGAAGACCCCGAAATGAGGAAGCATGGTAGCCAGGGCATGAACAATGAGTGAAGATTTCCCCCGGGTACCACAAGGAGAAATGATATTGAGACAGATGGACAAAGGCGCATATTTATGGAGAAACATGGTATTGTTGCAAGAGAGCAGCGAATGTGGCTGGAGCCGCCCCCCAGTGGCAGGGCCAGGACTCTGGGGAGTGAGGAGTTAGGGGTGCATGGGGGGCCTGCGTGGGGGGTGTGCCGGCTGGTGGCTGGGAAGAGCCCAGTTCTGGGTCCACAAGCAGGGAGGGCAGATGGAGCTCCTGCTGGGAGGAGAATCCCATGGCCTTCCACAGAACCCGGAGCCACGTTCGCACACCTGCCTTCACGCCCCGCTATGTAAATCCCACGCCATGATCCTGTGCCTTGCTCAGAAATCCAACCCCCCTGTATTTTTCAGGGTGGCCCTTGATTTTACGTAAGACAATCTGTGAAAACCCATGGAAATGCACATTAAATTCTAGACATTCCCTTGTCAGAGGGGGACATGTAATAGTATGCAGGCGGATATGGGAACTTTTGTTCATTTATTTGTTTCTTCATGTTCCCGTGAAACGTCTCCTTTCTTCAGGGGCGTTTTTCTAATTTTTTCTCCCCTGATGTATTTATTATACCTGCAGCAGTCAAGTTCACTTTCAAAAATCAGTTTCCAGACATGTCTTTCTATCAGTATCAGGGACTCTGGACTGAAAAGCCTTACTAGGTTTTGTTCTTGTTGTTGTTGTTTTAAAGCATCTTGAGCCCATAAATAATCTTTCAATAAAATGGGAAATTTCTTGGGGTCGAAAAATAGAGGAGCTGAGTATCGTAGGCAGATGCTGAAGTCATTCCATCTAGGAGGACTTAGCCCCACTCAAGAACCGGGATTCGGGGGGCTGCTAAGGATGAGCTATGCTTTGCTGCAGCAAACAAACAATTCTACTACACATGTTGAACACTGTGTTGTATACCGAGATGAATATACCGTTATGTGTCAGTGAGATCTCAGTAATAGAGGAAACCACAGGTTTCCTGTTATTATTTAATTTCCACTAGGATAGACAATGTCTCAGATTCAAACAAGATGGAGAATTGAAACTGGGACCCTTGCAAGACCCCAGGATGTTTGCAGGGCTGCACCTTCCATGAAAGAGTCAGCCCTACATCGTCTCCTGCCGAGGCACACATTGGCCAGGCTTGGGCTGGCGAGGCTGGGGCCATCAGTAGCTTACAGCCAGGAAGGTTTATTTATTGCCTGTGTTACCTGTTGGCTTGGCTCAGCTGAAGTTCTGCCCCATGTGAGTTTGTCCGGGAGACAGCTTCAGAAGCAGCCCCTGTCTGGGATGGCCACCTAGGCTAAGGTCACGACATCCTACGGTGTCTCCACGTGGGACACAGTCCTGCCGCTTCTGGGATGGCCACCTGGGCCAAGATCATGACATCCCATGGCGTCTCTGGGTGGGACACAGTCCTGCCGCTTCTGGGATGGCCACCTGGGCCAAGATCATGACATCCCATGGCGTCTCTGGGTGGGACACAGTCCTGCCGCTGAAACGAGCATGGACAGTCACACAGTGAAGGCAGGGTGGTAGTTATCCTCCAACGGGATGATTAGAAGCAATAAAACAACTACGAAAACAGAGCTTCTAGAAAACTCTGAACCTGCTTCAGATCCGGGTGGAGAAAAAGGCTTCTCTGAGAACTTATGCCACATTGCCTCCCTCATAGAAGCTTTGGAGTCAAATTCATATTCACACGTCCTGAGACCCATCAAGTTGAAAAGGTCACGTGAAAAGTTCTGAGTTGACGGATCCGTAGGGATGACCGGCAGAAGTGAACAGCAACACTTTGGTAAGAAACGACTCTTAAGTCAGGCGCCATGAAATTCTCACAGATGTGTCCTGGCCAAGTGGAGATCTGAGCAGGGAAATCAGACACAGCAGCAACCGGTGGGCCCAAGCCTCAGACCACAAGAAGGGCTCCGTGGAGAGAACAGCATATGCTCAGGCTGCCCGGAGCTCAGATAAGAGAAGTTTCAGAGCAATGTCAGCCCATGTAAAATCTTTGAATAAACAAGAGAGGAATTTAGAAACATGAGCAACAAGGGGAAAAAAAAGTGTCCTGTGAATTTGGAAAGAAAAAAAGATCAGAACTTGAGAGAAAATAGTGTAGCGGGAGGTGTAGAGCCCAAGAAAAAACCATCCGCCGGCACTGATGGCGAGTGTGCCAAGTACGCAGGGGCAAGGCAGACGCGCAGAGCAAGAGAGCGAAAAGGCCCAGCCCAAGTCTCTTGGAATCCCAGAGGGGACGGTGCCACGAACGGGGAGAGCCGATATTTATAAACTAATGGCCAAGAATTCTCCAAAAGTGATGAAACATGTGAATTCCCAGCCTCAGAATTTCAACAAGTGCCTAGAGGGAACAATGACAACCATCACAGTGAAATGATCAAGTACTAATGATAAGAAGGCATCACAAATCGAGAAAAAAGTGAAATTGTCCATAGAAGAGCGACAAAGTCCATGGTAGCCAAATTCTCCAGAGTGGAAACAAAGCCACACGGAGATGGATGAAACCTTCCATGGGCTGGGACCCCGGGGCTGTCTACCAGCCAGCTGCCATTGAGCAACAGGGCCCGTAACACACAGCACGAAGGACGATGACCACATCTTACCATTGGCCCTCGCTCAAGGAGACTTTGAAATATATTCCTCAAGAAGGAGGAAAATGATCTCCCAAGAGGCCTAAGATGCACAAAGGATGGTGAAAGAAGCAGACACTGCTGTGTGGTCCGACAGTGGTCATCCTGCCTAATGAGGGGAGTGCCCAGGGACTGACACTGGACGGGAAAACCAGGTAGAACAAGCAAGGGCGGCTGGAGTTACAAAGATGTTCAAGACCTTGTCTTGCTCAGGAAGAGGGTAATAAGAGTTGTCGATTTTAAATTCTCTTAATTGTCAATATTTTAGTCATTTCTGGACCCATGAACCAGCCCTCACCTCTCCCATTAAATCAAGACTAACTAATCCTATGTCTAATAAAGACCTCAGGTTTTAAATGAGTTCCTCCCAACCCACTCTGTCTAATCTTTGCCTCAATCCAGTAAGTGGTGGCCCCCTTGCAGGCTGTCAGGCTCGAACTCTGGGAGCCATCCCTCCCTCCCTCTCCTTCTCTCTCCTACTCTCTCCCTCTCCCACTCGTTCCCTCTCTCTCCCTCTCACTCCTTCCCTCTCTCCCCCTCTCTCTTTCACTCCCTTTTCTCATTTTCTCTCTCCCCTCCATCTCCACACCAGCCCAGTATTCTCTGGCAGCTACATTCTTGCAAATTTTCTTGCTGGTCTTCCTCCTCTTTCCTTCGCTCTTCTTGTGGCCTGTTCTAGGGAGCAAAGTGAACTTTCGAAAACACACAATGAAATCCCCTCGTGGTTTCCAGTGTACTCAAGTAGAACCAAGTTCTGTCCTTGCCTCCCAGGTCCGGCATCCCCCATTTGCCTCACCCCACCCCGTCTCTTCTGAACTTACAACTTAGAAATCTCCCCAGCTCTTGACACCCTAGCAATGCAGTCCTCCTTGTTCTTCCAAAGAGACAAGCGCATCTGAAGGCAGGTCTTTCTCCCCAGAATGTCCTAAATGCAGTATTCAAAACGTATTATGGACTGAATGTTGGTGTCCCCCCAAAACTCATTTACTGAAACCTAACCCCCACTGTGATCGCAGTAGTTGGTGGGCCCTTTGGGAGGTGATTAGCTCATGAGGGTAGAGCCCCAGGAATGGGATCAGGGCCCTTGTAAGAGGCCCCAGAGAGCACCTGTGCCCCTTCTGCCCAGAGGGCAGAGTGAGAAGGTGCTGGCTGCGACCCAGAGGCAGGCCCTCACCTGGGGCCCTCACAAGTGCACAGGTGGCTTGCTCGGATGCGGCTCCCACAGCTGAGAAAGAAATGTCTGCTGTTTGTAAGTTCCCTGGTCAAGAGCATTTTGTCACAGCGCCCTGCACTGACGGAGACCCAGGCTTTCTGCTTTACTTCCTCTCGGCTCCCGCCAATATGTCAGTTTCTCGAAGACATACCTCCTGATTATTCTCTATGATGGCACCTTCCGACCGCTCTCTTTCACTTACTCTGTTTTTTTCTCCTTCGGAGTTTTTACCATACGGCATAATACGGTTTTGTTTCTTTTTTAATGCCCTGTCTCCATAAGAAGACATAAAAATCCACGAAGGAAGGGGTTTGGCTTTCTTCATTGCTCTGTCTCCAGAACATAAAATAGTTCCTGGCATGTAGGAGGCGCTCAAGGGTAACCAGCAAAAGAATAAAACGGATCATATCCCTTCCTCCTGTTTTGAGATGGGAAAAAAAGACAGGTTAGAATGCAATCCAAAAGATGTCAAGACATGGGGGAGAAGCAGAAACATGGATACAGAAAACAAAAAATAAGTCCACAGAGATCAGTAATAACAATAAAAGTAAACAGACCAAACTCACTGGTAGAAAAATGGAGATTGCCAAATTGGGTTTTAAAATAATCCAGTTATGTGTGGTTTCTGAGAGATATCCCCTAAATCACAGGACATGAGAAGATTGCGAAAAATACGGGAGATCAGTAAGTAGCAAAGACTGGTGTATCGATACCAGACAATTTACAGGGAAAAAGCAGGATTACCACACAACCATATGACATTAAAAGAAACCAAAAACTCACAGTATATTATTTAAGAACATATACATATGCCATAAATATGTAAAGAAATGATCAACAGACAAGATATTTAGGTCACCCGGAGGTGGGGCTGGGTGGGTGAAGATTGTGATTTGCAAAGTAGGTAAAGGCTGTTCCAACTCTACTGATGGTTTTTTAATTATTCTAGGCTGGATGGTGGGCACATAGGTATTCAATATAATTTCATCTTTATTTGTTCCATGTTGAAAATAGTTCATAACAATTAGAAACCTCCCTTTCCCAAATCTGATTACAAATGACTTCCAGTGTAACAGAGCTGTCCAACACAGGGTCCCGTGACCGTGTAGGTCCCAGAGCCCCTTGGGGAGAAAAGCAATGGCTGGGGAAGGTTTGGAGCCACCTTCCAGGGAAGGTAAGAGGCTTCTTAATTTAGCAACATACTCTGCTACATAAGTTACTTAAACACAACTGCGTCCTCTGGGAGAAGTGTGCAGACACTAGAAGAAACACCGAGTATGGTTGGATGGTTAGTGAACAGCCTCATGGTCTTCCCAGAGATGAGGCAGAGGGAACAGGTGAAGCTGAAAGAGAGGGGAATTCCCTGCCCCCTGCTTCCCCCACTCTCCAAGGCTCAGCCTTGTGCCCGTACTTGGCCTGTTTTCCAAGTAATCTTTGTGTCACACCCGCAGGGCTGTGACCTGACTGTGTCTGGCACATAACGGACCCTCAACCATCATTTGGAGAGTGCTGGGGACATACCGGGAGCTTGGAGGGGAACAGAGACACATCCTACCAACACTGCAAATAAACAAATCCCTTTCAGCTCTCTAGTTGGGAAGGGGCAAGATGACACACCAGGGGCACGCTGACTCGCGGCTCTCCTCCTCTCAGGTTGCGGTGTAAACGTGTTCTTTCCACCTCACAGATATGTCACGTCAGTACGTCTGCTTATGTCACTCAGATAAGAAACACAGAGCAAAACTGACTGAAAGCTGGCTGGTGTGCACAGGACCCCTATAATACTTTAGACATTTATAATGACAACGCAAAGAGACCGTTCATGTTTTTTATTTCCTCCCTAGCGGTGGGGAGGGTGAGGGCGGGTTAGAGATTTTACTAAACTCTAGGTTGCAGTGTCATTCACTGATTTCTAGGGGGTTTAAATCCTGGGGCAGGGAGCGCTCTCAGGGACAGCCTCTCCAGAAGTGAGAAAGATGAGCGGCGGCGCTGGTGGACGAGGAGGCTGCGCGCCCCACAGCCTCCCAGCCCGGCGCGCGCTAGAGCGCGCTCTGCTCCGCTGGGCCACCTGGGCCGTGCTGCACCCGGCAGCCGCCGCCTTCGCCGGACCCACGCAGGTCTGCACCCTGCAGAGGCTAGCGCGCGTCTGATTCCAGCCAGGCGGTGGGCGGCAACCCAGCCCTTTAGGACTCCTGCAGCCTCTGCGCGCGCTGGGACTTCTGGGGGGACAGGAGAGGCCCCCAAGGGCGCGGATTTCAGCCGGCTGTTTTCTACGTCTCAGCTGCGACACAGAGGCTCTGGAGCAACCCCCGGTCAGCCCGCAGGAAAGCGCCTGGAGAGCGATCACTTGGAATCCCTGCAAAAACTGCGAGGGGAGACCAGGCGCCGCCGGCTTGGAGGCGCGGGCAGCCCTCTCCACGAGCTGTGCGGTGCGCTGCAGCGCGCCGGCTGTGCCCCGGAGCGACGCGGGAAGGGAGAGGTCCGAGCAACAAGTGCAGCCCAAAGCCACTCCCGGAACGAGGGAAGCGGCCAGCAGGGACCAGGGAGCGGTAAGGAGCAGAGGGGTCCCTCCACCTCTGCAGCTGCCCTGGCGGGTCTCTCTTCCAGCGGCGCCCGGGGGGCAGAGGGAACCCCGCGCTCTCGGGACTGTCACCCTCTTCCGGGAAGGTACGGATCGGATCTGGGCTCTTCGCGGGCGGCCCCGCACAAAGACGGTGGCAGAAAGCTCAGCCACAGGGTGCGTGCCCATCCCGGAGCCTCAGGATCGGAAACTCGCCCTCTGCGTGCTTGGGCTCGGGACCCCCGGCGTCCTCCGGAGTCTTCTTCCTTAGCAGGCACTGTCGCCTGCGCGCCTGGGTGCCCCCGCACCATGGAGCTAGCAGCCGGGAACCTCAGCGAGGGGAACGCGAGCGGGCCCGAGCCCCCCACCCGGGAGCCCAGGCCGCTCTTCGGCATCGGCGTGGAGAACTTCATCACTCTGGTGCTGTTCGGCCTGATATTCGCGTTCGGCGTGCTGGGCAACAGCCTGGTGATCACTGTGCTGGCGCGCAGCAAGCCGGGCAAGCCGCGCAGCACCACCAACCTGTTCATCCTCAACCTGAGCATCGCGGACCTGGCCTACCTGCTCTTCTGCATCCCCTTCCAGGCCACGGTGTACGCGCTGCCCACCTGGGTGCTGGGCGCCTTCATCTGCAGGTTCATCCACTACTTCTTCACCGTGTCCATGCTGGTCAGCATCTTCACCCTGGCCGCGATGTCCGTGGACCGCTATGTGGCCATCGTGCACTCGCGGCGCTCCCCCTCCCTGCGGGTGTCCCGCAACGCGCTGCTGGGCGTGGGCTTCATCTGGGCGCTGTCCATCGCTATGGCCTCGCCCGTGGCCTACCACCACCGCCTCTTCCACTGGGAAGTCAGCAACCAGACCTTCTGCTGGGAGCAGTGGCCCAACCAGGGCCACAAGAAGGCCTACGTGGTGTGCACGTTTGTCTTCGGTTACCTGCTGCCGCTTCTGCTCATTTGCTTCTGCTACGCTAAGGTGGGCACAGGGGGCTGGGCAGGAGCAGGAGCAGGAGCAGGGGCAGGGGCGGGGTGGGGAGTGGGGGGGCGGGGCTCGGGGCCTTGGGGTAGCTCCTGTGTTGCTGCGCCCCTCTAGGAGCCACTTTTCTCTCACCCCCTCCAGTTTTCTGGGCACCTTGGGTTGAGAACGCTCCCCTCTGCCCTTTGCCCTCGCTGCTGCGCTGGGGTGGATGGTGTGCGAGGGGGGTGGATGGTGTTTGAGAGGGTGCTTGGGAAAGTTACTTGGCTTCTGGGAACCGCTGGGGAAAGTTTGTAGGTCACTTCCCCGAGGTCCCGTCTCCCCCCTTGCCCTCCCGCCACCACAGCCCTAGACCCTGAGTCTGTCCCTTGAGGCGCCGCTCCCTGCAGAGGGATGTCCCTCAGTTTTAGCCACTCGCACCCAACCCCCAGTGATCCAATCCGCGGGAGCCACTGCAGAGCCTCAGGAGCAAGGGAGGTGCGAGCGCAGCCAGGCGCCCCCTCCCCCGCGCTCCCCGGTGCTCAGGGGTCTCCCAGGTCCCTTTCCCGGGCTGCAAAGCCGCTCTCCTGGCAGCATAGCTTCAAACTGTATTTTACTGGAGGCTTAAGCTTGATAAATCCCAGTGCTAAAAGACTATTTCTTCACAATATCTTGACCTTCGTCTCCAGAGAACTTTGGATGGTCGGGTTTCAGTTCTGTTTAGAAGGGTTGTGTAGACAACATGAAGTGATTCAGGTCTAAATCCCTAACTCCCCTCAGGAGTCCCCTTATTGATGCCTCTGGTCCAGCTACCTCTCCATCCTTACCAGGAAAATTGCTCCCACCCTCTCTTCACATAGCATGGCAGAGCTCAGCAAATTTAATAACACTGGGTCCTGAAGATTATCATACTGATCAGTCTTCAACTTTCTGGATACACTTGTTTGTGCTTGAGTAAGAATATATGTTTAACCACGTGATAGCAATTCCTGGGGGTACACCTCAGCCCCCCAACATATTCTGGGAGTATCATCACCATGAGGACAACATCTCTGTAGCTAACTTTTGAATTTCCCTGGGTTTTATTTTCATCTTTCTCTGCCTCTCATTCTGTTCCTGATAAGGCAGTGACTCTAGGGCCATGAGTAAGGAGATCACAGAGGACAATACTTACTTACATTCAATTCATAAGGTATTTTTCTCAGCAAGAGTGTTCACTGTAGGCTCCCTGGTTTCTGTTTTCCTCTGCCCCATATCATTTATGTAGAGTTATGTCTGTTTGAATGCTAAGAGTTTTGGATATTTGAAAGAACGGCCAGCATCAAAAGGTTATATATAAAGAAACACGGAGGAGATAGGGCAAGATGGGGCATTTGGAAGGTAGCTGTGGCTTACCTCTTTGTGGAACTGGCTGGTGTATTCACTTAACCTTCTCCAAATGCAAAAGAAAAAAAAATGTGGTTCTACTAGTGCAGTGCTCAACCTATCAACTGTCTCACTTAGTCTACACACACCTGTCAGGGGCAGCATCCAGGAAAGGGTTTGGGAGGAGCAAAGCAACCGACCCACATTACGAAGCTGATAGATGGTTCAGGAAGGATTTTAAGGCAGTTTCCAGTCGCTGAGGGAGGAGCTTGGGGGCATGGAGCTCAGGACTAGAATTATTCCTAGAATATTTGGTGGTGAATTCATAATCGCCTGAAGCAGAGCTGAAGCTCTTCTTTCCCATCCCCAAAGTTTCCGGATCTTCTTGATGGAAATGACTGGGCAAACTTTTAGGAACAATTAGGCTACATTTCTGTCATCTGAGAAGTTATGAAAGTCACACATAGGGCAAAGTTTCAAAATAGTTTAAAAAAAATCCAACAAATACATGCTCATTGGAAATTACATGGAAATAGTTTGCTGTTAAGCATAACTGGAAATTTCTTTTAAATTCAAGCTAATATTTGCAGATTCATTCCAGGGCTTAAAGAAGAGCTTATGTGTCTCTTTCTAGCTGCTTCTCTTCGCCTCCATCATTAAGGAACACCGTCCAGCTATCAATTCTTCTTCCTGAATGTTAGGTTCGGGACTAGCTGTTTCTCCGGGGCCCAGGACTGATGACCACCACGAAAATCACAATTGGCTGAAGAGTCACCTGAAATTACACTTTTTCCCTTTTTTTTTTTAACTCGACAAGGAAATTGCATTCTAGCATTGCCTTCTACTCCCCAAACCTTATGACTTTGTATAGAACAGTTTGTGCCTGATGGTCGCTGAGAAACAGACAGAATTCCCAGGCTGGCGTGTGCCTGTGGTGCTTCCTTTTGCATGGGCTGACCCCCCCTTCTCTTCCCTTGGAGGGAATTCTTGTTCAGGACATCTACCATCTGACATGGGGTTAAACTCTTCACGTGCTTACCTGCCAAATTTTCTTACATCCCCAGAGATATATGGTGCCCAAGGTGACCTTGGCTCAGATTTGAACGTACGCCCCCTACACACACTGCTAAGCGTATAGAACCACAGAGTGGTACCATCATGACATCATCATCCTTTAAAGAAATGCAATTACAACCCATCATGCTACCTTTGATGACAAGACCTCATCAAATGTATGTATCAATATATGCATTATAATGTATCAATGTGTGCTCATAGTATGGCCTATTGAAGGCAAACTGTGGAGAAAACTTAGGGTGTTTTCTCCATTGGCCACTCAACAACATTCCACAGATGGCTGGAAGCCACTGAGATGGACGCAATGGATTTGTTGGAGGAGGGAACAGACCCTCAGGCAGCATTATGAAGCAGATGACATTTCACTTGTCTGTTTGGCCACCCCTCTAGGTGTCCCTTTCTGGTTTTGGTTTGTTGCCTGTCCCCTGTTCTCTCTTCTTGCCTCCCATCCTTAATGACCAGTGTCTTCCTGTGGTTTCTTGGTGGGAAGGCTGCCAACAAGGAAACTCACTAGACCCATCCTCTCCAGACAAAGTCCTGCAAAAGCTCTTACATTCGGTCCCTGGAGCCCCAGTTTCTGTTGGCAGAACCGTTACGTGATCTATCGTCAACGTGTTGAAAGTGATCCTAAATGTTACTGCACCAAGTGAAAGGCTCGTCTTGGTGGTGGTGGTGCTGAGCCACTGCAGGGCGTGAGAAGTGACTCAGTAGGGCTGGGAATTTGGAGTCAGAAATTCACACCGCAGCGATGTCTGCTTAACTAGCTTAGAGCTCATGACGTTGGTAGATAAATCCTGTAGTTTCTTAATTAGGGCGTAACTGATCACTCTAAAGATCCCGTGTCTAGCTGAATGCAGCAGACTTCTGCAGTAAGTCCAAATTGATTGCATTATTTCCATGCCGAGGTACTGGAGGGAAACAAGAAAGGATCTGGAACGTGTTTTCTAGTTCTCTCCGAGTCCCCCCCTTGGCAAACTACGGATGACCCAAAGCCCTCAGTCATCCACGGGTTAGTTTTTCCTTAGATGTTCGCTCAGATGGTATATAAAAATGAACCCCAGAATGAGTCTGCAAGGTTGACTTTGTTGTGTAAGACCGAGCTTATGTTGTAAATTCCTATATAGAACCCAAGTGTTTCACATCACATCTCCTGAGTATGGCACTGGCAAGAAAATGCAAAAACAGTTTCCCTGATGAACGAAGCCGTATCTCTCAGGAGGTCCTCCGACAGGGAGGTTAACTGTGAAACTTTGATAAACCCTCTACAAATCCCCGGAGAGGCTGAGTCCCCCACCTGTGAGTTGTCCAAATGCACAGCGCAGTGGGTAGAATTAGAATAAAGAACTCAAGGAAAGCAGGTGGGTGGGAATTGGCTGTAAGGAGCCCACGACAGGAAAACAGAAGGAATCAGTTGAAGCAAACGTTGGCCGCACGGGAAAACTATCAGATTACATCATCTTGCTTGGCTTACTCGCCTGCTTTCCCCATTGGGTGGTGCACTGGAGGGAGATCTCTGGTTTTTCCGCATGTCTGGGATTTGGCACTGCTCTCGGCATACAGCAGGGGCCCGGTGATTGTTGAGGTGCAGAATGTTGAGGGAACCAAGGCGGACGATAGACCAGGGAGGACACGTATATAGGGGCAGTTTGGCACTTTGTGGACAAAACCCCAGAGCTGCATGAGCCCAGAATTTCTCTGCAAACAGATGCTGTGGCCACGGACTGTCCCTGGATCCTCCTGAATCTTAGAGAAACGGTGGCAGGTGGCAGGTGGCACTCATTGCTGCTTTGGCACCTTCCGTGCCTTTCGATTCGAGTGGTTCTGTAGGGTTTTATAAGCCATGTGGTCACTAGGTCAGTGCCAAGAACTGTCAATGCAAAACAGACAGGGAGGTGTGGGCACAAGGCCAACGGTTTTATTAGCCTGTGTTTTCCAGGTCCTGAATCACTTGCATAAAAAGTTGAAGAACATGTCAAAGAAGTCGGAAGCATCAAAGAAAAAGGTAACTATGTATTCTATATGTCACATTTCAGAGCTCAGTTCATTTTCATTCCTAATTACCCTTATACCCAGCCCTGCCTGTGACACTTAGGTTCCTTGGTACAGACGTTTGAAAGGAACCTCCGACCCCGAGGCACAGGGTAGGGATGGAGAGTCAGCCGGGGAGGGCATCGCAGGGGGCCAGATGCTGCATGCACACTTAGAGGGAGGTTTGGAGAGGTGAGGAAACAGCTAGTTTCTTTGGGTTCTCTTTAGGAGCTGTGTTCTGGGTTGACTGGGACAGAGGGTAGAGTTGCTGACATCCATGATTTGCCCAAAACCATTTTATTGTGTATTTGCCATCAGTGACATGATTCCAGGAGGCTCTGGCTTACTGTCTTTTCAGAGAATGTTACTTTCATCTCTTTCCTAAGACCCAAGTTCAGACGCGTTGCCCTCTCTTCCATCTGGACCCACGCTGACACTCGTCCTCAGGGGAGATGGGGAGGGGCCCCAGGAGGACTTCTACCCACTTTTGGCTTTCTCATCCTCTGAATCCTGATGAAATAAGCTGCTCCTGAGTCATAGGAAAGCATCTAACATCCTGGTATTTATTACAGCTTCCATCCTGAGAGAAAACTACATCACAAGTCAGGATTAATCCATCTCTTACACAGTGTCTGTAGACTCTCTGATGTTACAAAGTAGAAGAAGAGTATTGGACAAGATGCTTAGGGAGGAGATTATCGCCAGGCATTTTACCCACAAGTATTAGTCCTAACATCGCAAAGCACGTTGCTTGTTCTTCTAAATATTGATGATGGTCAAGGGTGCATAATTGGAAGAAATAATAGTTTAATCGTATTTATTTTTAAGAATTCTACTTAGAGCACCGCTCTTCCTGACTTGCCTTGTTTACAGTATGGTGGCAAACATGCTGCTCTCAGACTCAGTGACAAGCAGGGTAGGAACCGGACAAAAAGGCGGCTGTGTAGCCCGTCTTCCAAATACGATCATGGAGTGTTTGCGCTAACCGCCGAGGCACAGAGAGCGCAGCCTAAGCCCGCAGACCCCCTTACCTCTTTCATCCACTGATCCGTCCCTACGTCTCCACCGTCATGTAGGTTTTATTTGACGTTACTGACAGAGCGTCCCACTGTATGAATGGGGTCATGGCTAAAGCTGGTCCTTTCCTTCCATCTTCAGGGATGTTGTTGTGCTGGACTGTTTCCATTGTTTTAGTCTGCCTTTTAGTTTGTCTTCTGAGCCACGCGTCTCCAAGAAAATGATTCATTACAAACAATTAAGAACTGTTTGTCATTTCCCCTGGGATAGTTATTTATAGAGCCCCTGGCCTCGGGGGACGGAGCTGGGTGGGGTCCTCTGCAGCCAGCTCTGCAGTGGCACGGCCGAGCTGGGCTTAGGGGAGGCCAGGGAGCCTCTGTGGGAGGACCTGGCCTGCCGAGCTCCTGCCAAGTGATGCCACTGGGTCATGCTGCGGGCTTATTAGTGCGCCAATCAGCCCTTCCTTCGCACTGGCTGCCCCTTCTCTGTGGGCTGTGGCTACTGTCAGTCCCTGTATTTGGGAAGTGTTGCAGAGAAATGGTGGAAATCTCCGCGAAGAACCAGGCGATGGAAAGCATGAAAATAGAAGGTGTAGGAAATAATTAGAAAAGCTTGTGCATTACAGAGAAAATCTCTACGGGTTAGTGGAACCGTTTCTGTGTTCAGTTTTGGAGATACGTGTGTGTATGGGAATGTATGTACATACGCGTGTGTATATGCTTGTGTGTGTTGTAGGTTAGATACGTGTGTGCGCGTGTGTATGTGTTGTGTGTGTTTCTGTGTGTACATGTAAATATGCGATTATATGTGCACACGCCCATCACACATGTATGTAACACGTATCATAGATCAGATGTAAGTGCACATGCACGTGCGTGTGCACATATGTGTACAGAAAATAAATGTCATGTATGTGTACGTGCGTACATGCATGTGTACATGTGCACACATGTATATATACACATACACACCTTTATCTTATGTTTACATCTATGTGTGCCTCATGTGCACATGCGTAAATTCTTATCATAGGAGGTTTAGTGTCTGGAAGCAGGAACGAGACTTTCTCATCCCTTCTCAGAGCCTCTGACCCTTAACAGCCTGAACAGATGTCAGATCTCTTTTGATCCTTTTAATTGCCTCCTTGTTTGTAGAGAACGAATAAGGTGTGGGGCTGGCGGCAGTGGGCATGCCCATGTCTGAGCAGGAGGAAGCAGGGCGGTGCAGGGACAGGTAGGGAGAGGGCAGAGGCCGGGGAGGTGGAGCAGAGGGGAGAGGTCTGCGAGAGAAGCCTGGAAATGGAGACATTCCCGCGGTCTCAGCTCGGGGGCCTGCCCGAGACGGGCGCTCCGAGTTCCCTCAGCTCAGGCTTACTGGTTTGCAGACCTGCTTCTCTGGGGGCGGGGTGGGGGTAGAGCCCCAGTCCTCCCGCTGCCTCCGTCCTCACACAGGCGCACGGTGTTCGGTCGTGGGGTGGAGCGCGAGGCCCTTCCCGACGAACACCCTGAATGGCTATTCCGCATGTTTGGGGGAACATCCAAGAAGAACGAGACCTCCACAGTAGAAATAGTGGTGTAGAGCCCCGCGGTTGGTGGAAGGCTCAGCACGAGGCTGAGTGGACACGGAGGCAGGACTCTGAGGGCCTCTCCGGGAGACCGCAGGACGGGCGGGGCCCTGTGCGCCTGGGCAGCTCTCGGGGGAGACTACAGGCTCCTGGACACCTGTCACAAGGGGTCTTTCAGCACCTGCCCCCCCAGCCCCCGAAGTAACTCGGCAAGCTTTTGGTCATCATTTACACATTTAGGAAATGTTTTCATCGTTCTCTTCTCTCGGCCACTGTTTTCTTCCCAGCTAAGCTCCATTAGACACATCGTGAATAAGATTCTTTGAAGAAAGAACAGATGTCTCAGATGATTTTGAAGAGGAATTTCTTACAAGAGGAACAGGGAGTAATATTTTTTAGATACTATTGGTAGAAAGAGAGAAAAAAAAGCAGAAACAAAAGACCAAAACCAAACCAAAACAAAAAACAAAGAAACAAGGTTATGAAGGACCCAGTCTCAAGGATAACAAGTTAGTATAGAGTCTTTTGTGTATAACTTTAAGGGATGCCTTTTTCTGTATCAAAAGTTAGTGTTGGGACTCGATCTGCTCCTGGAGAAATGAGGGAAGTCGCAGAGGCTCTGGGTAGAGCCCCGTCTCTGATTAAGGCAGTGATCCTCTAAGAAATGAAATCACGTAAGAAATTAAAAACAATCAGCCTCATTCTCCACAGAGGGGAATTCTCCGGTAACACGCAGACGTTTCAAACAGAAAGAGAACAAGGAGCTTCCCCCAGTCCTTCTGAGGAAAAAGCAAGGTTCAGCCTCAGGGGCCATCAAATGAGGAAACAGGGTTGCCTTTCCTCTGAGACGGGGAAGATAATTTGCTTTTGTCGTGCCTTTTACGGAATTCACCAGTGGTTCTTCAGACACCACTGAGCGTTTGGGAAAGGCGGGTTCCCGGTAAACCCCTCCTCGGGAGGTGTCTGGGGACCTTACCAACCGCACCGCACCGAGCGTGGGGAGGCCCAGAGGCCCGAGTTGTAACAAGCCGTGTCGGGGGCCATGATGGGCGCGCGAGGTCTGCGAGTCTCGGGTCTGGGATCAGCTGCTGCGTTATTCGGACCAGAGCCGCTGTTGTTGCCCGGGGTCAGAGTAGGACACCACGGGGAGTGACGGAGCCGCCGTTCTGCTGTGTGGGCCCCTTTGCAGCAGCCACATCCCCTCAGCTGGGCCGGGGTCTGCAGGCACCTGCACGAGGGAGACAGAAGAAGACAAGCTCCGGTCTCCGGTGACACCTGGACACAGTAGCCTGACTGCCGCTGGGGCTACCTGGAGTCGGCCCCAGGCCATGGGACTGGGGGCCCGGCCCACGTGCGGGGCGCTGTGTGGATGCGGAGACGACCTCAGCTCTGGGGGTGCAGAGGCTCCGCGGGCAGGGAGGACGCGGGACATCTGTGGGGGTGCCTGCCTGAGAGCAGGCAGTGTGGACGAGCGCTCTCTCTCCTCTGGGAACAACCTTCAATAGCGGGTAGAGTTTATGTTCCTGCCCAATAAGTCTTCTTCCCTGATACCTATTGTAAATTGTAATCCTCTCGGACTCAGTGCTGTGGGGACACCAAGAGAAGAGCCTTGTTCATGGTTCTGATAAGATGAAGGGAATCACTAGAAATTAAAAGGAACTTTGGAAGGAACTGCAAACACACATACACATAAAATATGCCATATCCATGCACATTACCTCTGTCCCACCGACTGTGACATGTTATGATCTTATCAATAAGCCGCCGGGTCTGCTTCTGTCGTGAGCTTAGCCCTTGGTAGAAACGTCCTGAACGAAGCAATGAAATGGGATATGCAGAGGGTGTCCATTTGGTGAAGGAGAGAGATGTCCTTGTTGTCTTAGAAAGAAAAGACGATGTGTTCTGTTCTATTTGTAGATATAATTATGTCTCGGTTGTTTTTGATTAAATCATCTGGGAATGGAATCTCTCATACGCTAATGGATACATGCGCTGATAGCTGGTCATCTGCTAATGTATGGGAGCAAATTTCTTGTTTGCTTTGTGTGTCCTGCCGTAGAGCGGCTTTAATACGTAATCCTGCTGTCCTATGAAAGCCCGTTGTCGGATTTTACCCGAGTTGTTTGAAGCGTTCGAACGGACGAGGCACAGTGAGAACCCTTTCCTTGGGGCAGAATGTCGAGGCCCAGGGAGGTTATGTCATTTCCCTAAGGATGCACAGCCAGATTATGGCCAGCAGGAGTACCAGGCTTCCACATACTCCACAGGGCCTTGAGAGGATGAGCAGTCCTGCCCCTCCTGCCCCTCCTGACGCGCTTGCCCTGAAATCCCACCCCCCTCCAACATCTCTGCCTCCACCTGGTCACAGAGGGCCTGTCCTCCAGCCCGTGTCTCTAGAGGACATGTGCTGCCTGTGGGTTGCTGCTGGCGTGGGTCCTGTGGGCATGGGCGGCTCGCTGCTGCCTTCCTGGGGGGTCTGGCGTCTATGGTGGGGCGGGTGGAGGGGCTGTAGGGCAGGGCACGAGGCAGCATGTTCATCTGTGGTGTGACAGGGATGTCCTGGGACGGAGCCCCTCCTGCATCCTGCCCTTGCTCTGTGTGAGAACGTGAGCCCTCTTAAACCTCCCTTCTGTCTCTGCCTGTCCTGCCAACACCCCTTCCCCTTGTCCGTCCATTCCGGCTGGTCGCCTTTCTCTCCGTGCACAAGGGGAGGCTCTGGCGGGGAGGTCAGGGAGAGGTGCGTCCTTAGCCTTGCCTGTCTGGGGTCGGTGCTGCTGGGGCTCAGACTGAAAGGGAAGATTCTAACCGTTGAGCAAGGGACTGAGACCCTGCGTCTCTCATGCCCTCCAGGTCCCCTTCCCTGCTGGTGGCGACCTGGGGTCTGGAGCAGCCAAGTGCAGGGGCCGGGGGACACATCTGTGCATGGTTCCTTGGAAGGCCAGGCGACCACCGTCTTCTGAGGCTTTGATTGTCTGCTCACGTGCCCTGATGCTTTCCCAGCAACCGGGCGGGGGGGTGGGGGCATTGGTGGCGCAGAGAGGGGGCCGGGGTTGACGGTGACGAGGCAGGCGGCGGCAGTTCTCTCCCTGTCTGAGTGGTAGAACGTGGGTTTGGGATCACGTGATGGGCTTCCCGCTCTAACCTGGCATTGGGCTCTGGAACACCAAGCCCCTGTCTGCACCATTCTAAATCTCCGCGTTCTTATCCCAGACCTGTGATCCCGACGGGGTCTGCTTCCTGCACACGGCCAGCGGTCAGGCAGTGACATTCCCAGTCGCCCATGACTCTCCTGGTGCCCCTGTGACCATTAGCAGGCAGGGCCCTGCATGGCTCCTGAGCCACCCTGTTGCAGGAGAGGCAAACTTTTAAGGAAGGATCCAGATGATTGTGTTGTATTTTAGTTTAAGAAATACTAAGAGACCCCATTTTTGTTTGAAGCCATAGATGGAGGGTTTCCAACCAATCACAGCATTACTATGTTGTTGCCGCCATTCAAAAATGTACCAAATGGGCTGCCGTGAAAGACAGGAAAGGTGGTCCTGAGGCTCAACCCAGCCCACTGAGGAGGTAAAGGGCACACGCACAAAGCGGGCAGCAGATGGGAAGCTGGAGGCAAGTCTCTCTTGTGTTGAGGTCTGTAATCAGGTGCGGTTTTCTTCCATCCCCTGTTTGGCCCAAATCTCAAAGGAAACACGTGGGTCTTGCCTCTGCCTCCAGCTGTTTTCTGATTTAGGGGCAGCAAGGAAAGGGTTATATGCAACCCAAAAAACGGGGCTGGTTGACCCCCAGACAGAACTAAGATGTGTCTCTGGAAGGCATCAGTATGCTGGGGATTTTCACTCGATAGAACGAAGAGAGATAAAGAAATACACGGTCTGTCGAAGTCACCATTCAGAGGGCTCGAGCGCTCACCCGAGCTGCCTCTCGGTGACACGGCATCAGTGTGTGCCCTGCTCAGAGCTTGGCCGGTCTAAAAGTCACAGCGTTTAATCTCTGCACAGTTAGAGTCCCACGACCCAGCATACCCTTCTGGCAAGCCACACGCGTCTCACATACATGACGAAGTCATTCCCACAGAGGTCCTGAACAAAACCGTGGTGCGAAGTCCCGGCCAGCACGGAGAGCGCTCCGTGTCTGACTCCAGGGCAGGGCACAGAAAGTGGTCTTAGCGCGCGTGGGGAGCTCTGGGTCCTTCTCCTGCTGTAACTGACGCATGTGCTTTGTCTCCCTCTTCCTCCTCGAGACCGCGCAGACCGTTCTGGTGGTGGTCGTGGTTTTCGGGATATCCTGGCTGCCGCACCACGTCATCAATCTCTGGGCTGAGTTTGGGGTTTTCCCGCTGACCCCCGCCTCCTTCCTCTTCAGAATTGCCGCCCACTGCCTGGCCTACAGCAATTCCTCGGTGAACCCCATCATATACGCGTTTCTGTCTGAGAATTTCAGGAAGGCCTACAAGCAGGTGTTCAAGTGCCACGTTCGAAGCACCTCGCCTCTTAACGACGGTAAAGAGAACAGGAGTCGGGCAGACACCCCGCCGTCCACCAACTGCACTCACGTGTGAGAAGGGTGCGAGCGCTCGCTCGCGGGCTGTCCGTGCACGTCACCATACGGCGACGGCGGGCAAGGGGGGCAACTTCTGATGCTCACAACGATCCATTCATTTTAATGCGATTCCACTTGGTTTAAAAAAAGTGCTTTGGTCCATTTAGGAAATCTCTAGGTCTAGTAAAGATTATTTCTAAATTTTATTTCAAAAACAAAAGAAAATGCCAACTAGTTTTATGCCTCTACAGAAATGAAAGTTCAACAGAGTTCCCTAGACACATTCAAGTCTTCACAGGATAAGGATCAGGACCTATAAATATGGTCGGGAATATGGACAATCTGCATTTTGAACCAAACTTATTTAGAAAAAAAATGTATGTGTTTATTCTTCAATTTTAAGAAAAGAAGTAATGTTCTAAGCTATGTGTTTTAAGATACGATCACGGACACATGATGGAAGCTTTCCCTGAATTTAATTTTTGTGGCGGTTTGCACAGAGGCACGTCTCTTAAACGGAAGCAAGACTTTGCCGAGTTTCTTTGCTCAGACTGTGTTTATTCCCACCTTGAAACAGGGAACAGGGTTTCTGGGGCCCAGCAGCAACCGCCTGTGATCATGAGGTCCGTTAACTACCCCGGAGGCCAGCAGGGCAGTGCCCCGTGGCGCGGGGTGGCAGCTGTGGGCGCCGTCCTTAAAACTCTCCTGTGAGGGACACGCTGTAGAGTCAGCCAGGGAGAGAGAGAGGGAGAGAGAGAGAGAAAGAAAAGGAAAAATCAGGGGAAAATGCCAAATGCAAGCATTCTAAGAGTGGAAGCTTCAGGTGAGATTCGAAAAGGAAACTGGTCATTGCAGTTTCATAAATCTTCTTGCCGGGGTGGTCGTTATGCCTGGAATGGAACTGAACCAAAGAGAGTTAAAAAATAACTCGGTGTAAAACCATGAATTCTGTTACGCTGAAAAGAAATTCAAAAAAATATTAAAAAAAAAGAAAAGTTCCCTACTATACTTTGTTAGCTAAGAATTTTTATAATGAACATGTATTAAATTTTATAAAATGCCAAAAAAAAACAAAACTCGGTGAGGACGCGGTGTAGATAATTTCTCTGGGGCTGGAGAGAAGTCAGGATTCAGCAAGCCGTGTGCGGCAGGGGCACGCCACGCCCGGAGAGCCCGGAGAGCGCACTTGATGTAGATTCAGATAAGGCTTCATAAGGCTTCGGGCCTGGTATGCCCAGGGCCACATGCTGTACAAACTGATGCTTTTCTCATTCAATTCTTTGTAATGTTAAATGCACATTTACCCCAAGTATTGCCTTCTCTGGAAATGTTAATTTGAGGTTAAAATGATCACTAGCTGAATTTCAAATAGTTTTCATGACAATTTCATATTTGTTCATGTTTACAATGAAAAAGTGGGATGAAAAGATTAAATTATCCCACCTTAGAAGAGTAGTTTCCAGACGTCAGGACTTTGACATGTTTTAGGAGAATACAAAAACAACAAGGCTTTTTTTTAAAGGGTTTAGCATAATGTACACCTGTGTAAAATCAAGATTCCACATGAAATATCATATTTTAGGAAAAAAACTCGATATACGTGTTTGCATGTTGACTTCTTTAGCTCGTGAATCGATCGTCGCTAATCACATTCCTCCAGCAAACAGTGTTTACATCTGCCATGGGACAACTGACTCTCTAGCCAGAAGAGGGAAAGTTCTTTGACAGGACGGGCAATCAGGAGCGCCCGTGTTTAGCGGCTGGGAAAGCCGTTGTGTGTGTGTGTGTGTGTGTGAGTGTGTGAGTGTTTTAAATATCAGCTTGAGTCCTTGGCATGTGGACCATTGTTTGCACTTGATTAAATACAGCAGCGGAAACATTGTGTCCTGATGGAGATACCTCATGTGCTTTGTGGGACTTGAAGCTGCCGTCGGAACATGAACACCGAACAGGTTGTGTGTCGACTCACACAGCCGCACGGAGGGGTGCCAGAGGTCCCAGCTGCCTTTGACCTTGCACGGTTGACCAAGACGTCCCGCGCCACGGCCGCTCCTCGGTTTTCCTCCTCTGATTCCTCCACACAGACCTGGAAGTGCTGAAAGAATGCAGTGCCTGATGCTGGGTTTTCAAGCAGCCTGCGGACGTTGTGCGGCCCCGTGACGTATTTACTGACCCACACTGATTCTTTTGGTCCTTCCCATGTGCTGTTGGCAGGACAGAAGCTGGAGGCATCCTTGGCGCCATCACTGGTCCCTGGGAAACCTCACAGGTGCTGAGTGGAGACGCAAATCCCTTCCTTTTGTAGTCGGAGCGGGCGTCTCTCCTGCCGCCGTCATTCGTCATCTTCAGAGCACCGGTGGTCGCGGTGTAACAAATTTTAATGCTGGTGGTCACGTCCACCCTGCAAAGATCCGCCGCTCGTCAAGCTGTCCGCCTGGGGAGTTCCAGAAGGACGGTAAGAGACTGCAGTCGCCCGGAGAAGTGTCCGAGGGGCTCCTTCCTGGGGGTTGTTCTTCTAACATATCATCGATGTGACCAGTTCAGAAACCCCTTTGCTTCCTTCCCTAAACAAAGACGGGCTCCCACAGACACACTTTCTCTTGTGACAGCCGGACTCAAGGAGAAATACTGTATTTGCCTTTGAAGTCAGGCTGCTTGAAAACCAGGTTTTTCAGGGCAACTTCAAAGAAAATCAATGTTTTCCTCCCTTAGATTTGGTGCCTCAGCATTCCAAGGTGGTGGTGATTTTTCTGGGCATTTGCTTTCCCATTTGGAGACTGGCTCTGGAATGTTAATTAGCCAAATTGCTGGCAGCTTCTTACGTATGTGCCCCCGTGTCACTCTCCTACTGAGAACAGCGCCGTGGTTGGAAAGCCTTTCGCATCCTGCATTCCCAGGAGATCTCGTCGATAGATGCTCTCTGCCGCTCTGACCATGTGCGTTGCTCCGAGGACGCTCTCTGAATATTTTAGGCACATAGTTTTGCTTTTAATGCCATTGTTCTATGCTCACACTGAGCGTAAAACAGTCCTCTCCTTCTCTTCCTCCGTCCACGCCGCCTTGTGCTGCTCTCCACCCTTGCGCACGTCCCGAGTTTCTCACTGTGATGTTGACGTCATGGAATCCCTCCTTGGACTCCATTACACTGAGTGACGGTGAAGAGGGAGGAGGTTGCTGAGCTGCACGAACCCCTCGGGCTACGAGCTGCTCATGAGTCAACTGTCACCTGGCAGGCGACAGCACTGACCCAGCGCCTCGGATGCGTGGAGACAGTGCGGTTCGTAGTTCCCAAGCGTTAGCTGAAAGCCGCGCTCAGGCTTCTCGGGAGCCGGGGAGAGGAGCCCAGCTGGGCATCCATCTCCTTCCACAGATGCCCCGATGCGGGCGAGTTTCAAAATGCTCCTGCTGAGACTGCCTTGCATTAAATATGGTGATGGATGGCTTTACCATATTCTTGCTTAAAGGGACTTCTTAGAAGCATGTCCTTAAACCACACAGTCATGTAATTTGTGTAAATATATCAATGTGGTTACTTCCTCTGGAAACTTGTCATCTAAAATGTATAAAACTGATCTACATTGACCGCAGATGTCTCCCAGGTTTTAGATTTGTGAGTGGCTTTCTAGATAAGGCAGTCATGTTCTTCCTGACCACGAGGAAATGTTGTGTATTGGGTTACTTGTCAAGTGGATGTTAATGGCTCTTTATGTCAAAAAGCCATAGAGAGCAAGAGTAAGTGATCTAAAATGCTAATGGTTACCGACTGTCTTGGGAAGAAACCATTCCAGGATGCAGTTATGCCTGATTTTATAAAGTTTCTAGATTTTTCTCCTTCACAAGTGGAGAACATGAGCCTGAGGAACAAGTTCGCACACTGACTCTTTGATGCGGGCTGCGTCCGGGGAGGGCGGGCTGCGGCCTGTGGCGCATCACCCAGGACGCTTCGTTTACTTTTCTTAGAGGGACAGGTTCACTCACACCTCTTTAACGTGGCCACCCTTCTGGGATTCAGAGGCGGGCAAATCGCTTTGATTTGGCAAAACCTTTAGAAACAGTGGCAGACCCTGGGCATTTGCTTCCCCGAATGCTGGACGCTGCTCACTGCCGGCTCCCGGGCACAGCTCCAGCCCCTGTTCCCGTGCATCTGAGGACTCGGGTGCTGTCCTGGGTGCAGCTGCCCCGGGAGGGGTCATCCTGGCAGGCAGAGAGTGCGCTCTTAGCTCTCGTGTACATTGTGGAAATGACCGCAGCTGGGCCGCCTCCGTCTGTTCCAACACTGACTACGTTTCCCCTGTTTAAACGGTTGCGTGGAGAACTGGTCCTATGGTTAAATGGTTTGATGTCACTTTTGAGGGTGGAAAGCCTTGCCCTTTCTGGTGGCAAACACGATTTCTGGATATCTCTGGGTATGTTGTGTGAGTGCAAATTTCCAGCATTAGAGAGGTCAGATCGCCAGCTGCTGGAAGAGATTGGAGCGGGGATCCACTATTTAAATTTCTTATCCTCAGGCAGTGGTAACCTATAAACTAGGGTGAATCTTGGGGTCCACTATGGGCTTCCTACAGAACACCATGCACTGTAGCACCTTATTTCAAAAGATTGAGTATTGACTGTTAAATCCGAACAATTTCTGTGTCTTTGTCCTGAAGACCAAGGAGGATCCGTGAACCTCTCTCTCCCCCTTTGGTGAGCTTGTTTTGGGTCATCAAGGTAACCTGCCATCCAGTGGGTAAACACGAGGTGGTGCCGGGGCTGGTGCTGGTGAGGGGTGGATTGTCTGGGAGCCCTTTACAGTGCGGCCAGCATCAGAGCTGGGGTGAGGCACATGTCCAGGCATGGGAAAGGTTGTGTTTGTGTGGCCAGGCGCACCTGTCACGGGCACTGGGGAGATGTCAGTTGATGTAACGTGTTTTGTGGTGACAGGATAAGTGTCAGCCCCAAGGACAAAATTCGTGAAGAACCCGCCAATGGAGCTTAGGCAGTGGGGTCCCAAAGGTGACATGGGAGGCCTCCACGATGTAATGGGCCATGGCTAGTACCTAGAGGATCTCTGGAGATTCAAGAAATTGGAGAATGTCCCCCAAATGTTGGGTGCTGAGCCTGCTCCTTGGGGACCTCAGGCTCCATAGATCTTCAGGGCCAAGCACGGAGGAGGGAGCGGGGCTGGGCGACCAGATGCCAGGCTCCGCTGTGGTAGCCAGAGCCCACCTGCCTCAGTCTGGCTCTGGATTTACATCCCCCATTTCACAGATGGAGACTTAGAAACAATCAAACCAATGCAATTTGCGATCTTCCAAATTTGTCACCATTGAGGGATCCCTGAATGGCCAACACTTTTCATATCTTTGGGTTTCTTTTTTTTTTTCTTTTTCTTTTTTTGTTGTTGTTTTTGCTGGATTCATGACTTTTTCCTGGTTACCCTATCCATATTTCTCCCTTTAACAGTGGAATGTCAGAAACAGAAGCCTTTTTTTTAAAGAGATTTTATTTATTTATTTATTTATTTATTTGACAGAGAGAGAGAGAAAGAGAGAGAGAAACAGGCTCCATGCTGAGCAGAGAGCCTGATGTGGGGCTTGATCCCAGGACCCTGAGCTCATGACCTGAGTCGAAGGCAGAGGCTTTAACCCACTGAGCCACCCAGGTGCAGGAGCCACCCAGAAAGAGAAGCCTTAAGGGAAAATTGCTTTTTTAAGGATCACAGATGACCATTTTCCTCAGAGAACTCGTGCGGAGGGTCCTCTGTGGGTGCTGATTCTGGTGATGTCACACCACAGGAACTCCCGTCACAGCAGAGAGGGGGTCAGGAGCAGGCAACTGGCTGCAGCCATGGCAGCTCTTCTGGGCACACTCCCTCTGGTTGTGCAGGACGAGTCTCCCTACCCTGCTCTGCACCCCTGCATCCACTTCGCTAAGAGACTGGAGCAGGGGAAAGGCCTTTTTATGAGCCCTGGGCTAGCTAGAGCGCTTTCTGATTGGCCATGACTGAAGATGAAACATAGCTGAGCTCCTTGGGGGCACAGAACCTCCAAAGTGAAAGGACCAGAATCCAACTGTAAATGGCTGTCTCACCAATTAGCCTGCTAGTGCAGGTATCATTCGCTAAACGGTCTCCTTTTAGAAACGACCAAGTCCCAGAAAGCAGAAGTGCGTGGGGGTGGGGCGTGGGCCATGCTGGTTTTCAGTGGAAACCTTCCCATCTTGTTAGAAAGAAAAATCATTGTAAACACGTAGTTGCGGCCCATTTTGTCCAGATTTGATTAAGAGAAACTACTGAGGCCAATGGACGGCACCTCGTCTTCCCACTCAAGGGCCTGTTGCTGGCGTGTAAACATAAGGTAATGATGTGGCTTGCAGGGGTGCAGCTCAGGGCGGGCACTCTATCCTGTTTACTTACCCTTGTAGCCTCAAGGTCCTTGGGAAGCCTCCCGGGGAAGATATCACTGAGGGAGAGCAGATGCCTCATGGGTGATATTTTCAAAACAGGGCTAATGTGGACAAAGAATTAAATCTCATAATCCTCTTTATATTAAATCAGATTATAACTTAGGAATATTTGCAACCTGAAATGGATACATAAGTATTATTTTCCATACATTGAGTTTTCTAAGAGTCATGTTTTATTGCCATGTATTTCATAAAGATTGAAGATTTGACATTGAGGGTTGGAAATGCACCGTTTCCTTGGACGTGGTTGGGAAATCTCTTAATTTCTCAATTTCTATCTGCCTGCGTGTGGAGGAGAGCTGTGCCTTGAACAAAAGGTCATGGATGTCCTTCAGGGAGGTTTGGTTTAACCCGGTTGGTCAGCTGCTGTTGGAAATGCAGTCTTTGGATATCCTCACGTATAAAAGAAGACTTGAAAGGGATGAACGTTGCTCTAAATGGAAATACGTTGGAATAACTGGGAGTTCTGCCAATGTATTCATGATGCTCTGGGCTCGCCCTAGAGTTGTGGTTCTCAAACTTTACCAAGTATCAGAATCTTGTGGAGAGTTTAAAATAGATTACTGGACCCTACCTCCAGAATTTCTGATTTGTTGCATTTGGGGTAGAGTCCCAAGATTTGCCTTTCTAACAAGCTTTTTGGTGATACTGATGCTGCAGGTCCAGTGACCACATTCTCCGACTTCGTTCCTGATTTGATTGGGTTGGAGTTGGAGCCCAGGCATCTTTGTTAGGCCATAGGCAGCAGCCAGAGTTCAGAACCGTTCAAGCTGAGTGGATGACTCGTGCGTCTGAACCTCTGTGGTTCCATGAGAAGGAAATTGCTTATATGGGGCCTAAATCATTCGGATTTTATTGTTTACATGGATCAGATAAATGAAATATCCATTCAACTATCATACTAGCCTATCTGCAGAAACTTACAAATTTTAAAAATGTGAAGGAGTTTGATAACTTAACATGTAAGGATTTCAGAGATCATAATATATTTTCCCTCCCAAAACATAACTTGGTGGCAAGGAACACCTGTACTTTAATTTTGCCCACTCCCCCAACATAGAGGGTGAATATAGCATTCCACTGGTCACATGTGAATTTTTGAACTAGATGTTAATTAAATAAATGTGTGTCTTTCTGTGCAGCTGCTAATTTTTAACTACATTATTATCTCTAAGAGATAAATGTAACTTCTCTGTCTTTCAAGTTTTTCAATTATCTCCTGATAACATAGTGGTGTGGATAAGGAAGAAAACCTGTGTGTATTGACTTTTTCTTTTTTATTTCACTGGTGTGATTGCTTATGCACTGCTATGCACACAATGAGGAGCATGGGTCTTCTTACAGCAGATGCTGTTACCACAATTCTTGGACATTTGTTTCTCTAAAGTATGTCTCATCGTCTGTATAGCTAGCATGAATATAACGTGTCAGTTGAGCATGAACACCCATAAACTTCCAAAGCCAAACCAAAAATGGAGCTTACGTTAATGCACTTAGTACCAGATGTAGTGCTCCCAAATCACTGTGTTCTGCATGTCTGAGTGGAATTTGTGATTTGAATCAATTTCATGAATTGAAAATAAAATTTGTTCCTCAAAGTAGTCTTCCTTGTGAGTATGCTATTTTCCAACACAGTAATTAGCCCGTTTTGTCAGTCATTTCCCTAAGGACAGAAACGTAATACTAAGTCGTTCAATTATATTAGTTTCCCTCCCACGGGGCGTCATCGTGGAAAATATGCAGGAATCGTGTTGATGGAAAACAGACAACAATGTTGGTGAAAGTTTTCTCCCCTTCCCCTCCTCTTTCTTCGGCCTCTCCTTCTTCCTCTTCTTCTTCTCTTTTCCCTTCTCTGTTGTTAAAAAGGATAATGTCCATTGTGTTTGTGATACCGACACAAGATTACAGCCAGAAACTGTGAAGAAGGAGCCGCCATTAACGTGGTCTAGACATCCCCTCAGTGAACAGACATCTTAACGGAGGATGAAAGGACGGGATGGGGGAGGGAGGAGGAGTTTCAGAAAAATTAGTTTGCAATATGCATTCTATCTATAAATAGAATTATTAACTTAAAAGTTGCTTGAATTTATTGGCAAAATACAAAATGAAGTAAAATAGGAAGAATAGCTGAATTTTAAATAGTTGATCACTTTAAGTTAAAAACAAAGATTATGTAAGGTTGATGGGAATTAGAACCATGTTGTAACTATAAATAGGTGGTAGATTTAGACAGTGTCTAATTACCTTTCTCATACAAAATTATTTTTTTAAAAATTTGATTCTTTATCTCAGTTGACATACTGTTTACCAGTTGGGTTTTTTGTTAAGATCTCTTATGAACTCTTCATTCGGATTCATCTCCTCAGGTAATATTTTTCTCCTCAGAAGTTCTCAAAGGTGCTGTACTCCAGAGTTATTACATGTTGGAGAAGATTCACTTGTTATCTTAATACCTGGAAAAAAGTCAAATATGAACTTATTTCATTGCACTTAATTTTCGTATGTATCTTTACACCCAGGTCAGAATTTTGATGTTACTGAAAAGAAGTCGGAAGGTAAACTGATTTTCACCATTTTAGATGAAAATTCCCCCATTTAGATGCCTGGCATTTTCACGAGGGTGGGTGTTCTCATCACTCTCTAATGCCTGAGTGTTCTTCACAAACTGAATTATGATTCCACAGAAGTGAAAAGGATATTCATACTTTCCTAGCCAGATGATTTCCAGCCTTTTGGAGTGTAAGGATTACTTTTGAAACAGAAACAACTACCAGACTTTTATTATGATAATTGTGTTTTTAATATATATTTATAGAGAAAAGGCAAAATGAAAAAAAAAAACAGAGCAAATTACAGGCTAATATCTCTCATAAATATAGACATGAAATCCTCAGTAAAATATTGGCAACTAGTATCCAACAATGTTTAAAAAGAGTTATACACCATGACCACATGGGACTTATTCCAGAAACGCAAGACTGGATCAGCATTCAAAAATTAGTCAGTGTAAACTACCACATTAGCAGGCTAGTAAAAAAATACCGTAGGATCATAACTGACATAGAAAAAGCATTTGACAAAATCTAACACCCATTTATAATTAAAAATTCTTAGCAAACTAACAACAGAAGGGAACTTCCTCAACTTGGTCAATAATATTTACATTAAGCCTTACAGCTTACATCAGAGTTACTAGTGAAAGGCTGAAAACTTCAGGAAAAAAAAAAGGATATTTGGTCTTATTCAACACAGCATGGAAATCCTAGCCACTGCAGTAGAATGAGGACAAGAAAGAAAAGGCATGCGACCAGAAAGGAAGCATCGAACTGTATTTGCAGCTGATATGATTGTCCACGTAGAAAATCCCAAAGAATCTGCTGGAAACCATTTGACCTACATGTGACTTCAGCAAGGTCATGGGATACAAGATAATACACAAAACAGAAATGAGAAAAATGCTACAGCGAATCAGTGATCCATTTAAGTGACTTATATTTTGTTAATCCCAGTACGACTTACATGCGTTTCCGTGCACTCCGTGTGTCCCGCACTGCACAGACGGGCATGTAACTTGTCCAGTGTGACGGCGCCCTTTCAGCCTTGCCTTGACCATTGGGGAAACTCAGAGCTCCCTACGTCAGATTATGAGACTTGTTCGTATTCCTAAAATGAGGGTCTTGGCCATGGTTAGGCTTTAACTGTCTGAGCTTGATCCCTGGATTTGTCCAGGTGAGTCTCCCCTTCCTATCATCTTCCCTTTGCACTTTTTTGTCATGATTATAATTTTGAGGGACAATGAAGTGAAATCTATCCTGAGTCTAATAATGCTTTTTAATACTGTTTGCTCTGTAGTGATCCTTATGGCCAAATCTGTGGTGCTATGGAGGGTTGCATAGTACCTTCACTTTCCTTTCTACTTGATAAATGTTTATTATTTTAGTTAGTAAGAGGACACTCCACATTTTCCTTTGGGTTACATGCACACATTTGATAAGATTTTCTGTACAATGTAAGAGAACAATCTTTATTCTTTATTCTTGGGAATTGTGTCCAAGTTTAAGATAATTTAAAAAACCCACAAAAATTATTGTAATTATGATACATGATATCAACAACATTATGGGTCATTTATTCTTCTTTTAAGTGAAAAATATTGTAAAATTAATAGACTTGGGAATTAAGAGAAAAGTGTCCTCAATAAAAACCATTTTAAAATGGATATCCCAATTACCATTTTGCCCAGGTATAGGTACGGCTTTATGACATAGTAGAATATCTTTTAAAAATGGAAAAAATCCAGGGCTAATGGTATCCTGTAAAGACTTACCCTGAGACACAGGCGTTGCAGTGTACACCGAGGCCCCCCAGTGAGAGCATGTCCCAGCAGAGCATCTTCTCTGTTCCACGGTTTTGGCATCACAACCTTTCACCCCACTCGGCAGTATCAGCTGTGTCTGCCGGGACTCAGCAGTCCTGTCTTGGGCCGTTCAGCCTGTTGTGATAGAAAACCACCGACAGGATGGCTGCTAAACAGAAGAAGTTCATTTCTCCAGGTTCCGGAGGATGGAAGTCCAAGACCAAGTCACTGGTTGCTTTGGTGTCTCCTGAGGACCCACTTCCGGTTCACAGACTGCCGTCTTCTTGCTCCATCCTCATGTGGCAGAAGGGGCAAGGGAGCTGTCTGGAGCCTCTTTGATAGGATGCTAATCCCATAAATGTGGGCTCCACCCTCATGACCCAACCACCTCTCAGATGCCCCACCTGCTAACACCATCATGTTGGGGATTAGATTTCGACACATTAATGGGCAAAGGGGCACAAATGTTCAGTCTATAACATCCTCCCTGATGGTCAGGACCCGATCTGCCATGGTTCTGCATTCCCCTCCTTAACATCATTTGCCTCCTCATCATCCTGCATCCCCACCTTGAAGCCCAACCCAGCATCTGGGTGAATTCAGAACCATCACTGTGCTCATCTAACACCCTGCTGGATGTGTTCATGCGTCAAGGGAGAAGGGAATCTCTGCCTATCCCTCCCACCCTTGACATCTATGACCTCTTTTATGTAAATGGCAGATTTTGGATGGATTCAGGAGACTAACACTGTTCTCTTCCCTCCTTACCCATAAATAACCACGACACCATGGTTTCCTGGTGGCAGTGAAGGGGAGGTGAGTTCTCTCATCTGGGAACCCTTGAGTCCAGGACATTGTTCCTGCAGAGATGCTAAAGCTCATGCCTGCTAAATTGACTTTCAGATCTAAAATTATAATTGTACTTTCTGAAGTCCAGACCAGAGATTATCCACAGATAATCTTTTGCAGGTGGTTATCTTTTTCTATGGCTCTGTTTCCCCTGAGGAGTACATTATTTTTAAAGTTCTCATTGTATAGACTTATAGTAGTAAGCTTAAACTTCTCATTTTTTACACTATTATATAAAATGATTTAAGTGTTTTTGGGAACTAATTGTGAGAAGAGAAAATTCTTGTTGACCCTTGCAATAAAGGTGCTATTTCATGCACGTGACTCTCTAGCATCTAAAGCCTAACTTAGGGGGTATGTGCCACAGTGTCTAATCTAGATGTCATGTATGACATCACTGAAAATGGCAGTCAGGACCTCCAAAAAGCCACCCCTCCTTCAAAGCAAAGAAAACCCTGGCAAAAATGGTCAGAATCAAGTTTTATGGAACCAAAGTGTTGAAAGCCAAAACAAAGAGATACTCTTTGAAGCCACAAGAGAGATGTAACTTACCAGACACCACGGGTCCTCAGTATGGTTTGGAGCTAGTTTCTCATCCAAACCATTAAAGTCAGGAGGCAGTGTGACATTTTAAAAGTCCTGTCAACCAAGAGTTCTATACCTGACAAAACTATACTTTAAAAATGAAGGGGAAATTAAGACATTCCCAGATTAAAAAACAAAAAACAAAAAAACATAGGGGAACCCTCTTGCACTGTTGGTGGGAATGGTGGTTGGTGCAGCCACTCTGGAGAACAGTGTGGAGATTACTCAAAAAATTAAAAATAGAGCTTCCCTATGACTCTGCAATTGCACTACTGGGTATTTACCCCAAAGATACAGATGTAGTGAAAAGAAGGGCCATCTGTACCCCAATGTTCATAGCAGCAACGTCCACAATAGCCAAACTGTGGAAAGAGCCAAGATGTGCCTTTCAACAGATGAATGGATAAAGAAGATATTGTCCACATATACAATGGAGTATGATGCCTCCATCAGAAAGGATGAATACTCAACTTTTGTATCAGCGTGGACGGGACTGGTGGAGATTATGCTGAGTGAAATAAGTCAACCAGAGAGAGTCAATTGTCATATGGTTTCCCTTACTTGTGGAACATAAGGAATAACATGGAGGACATGGGGAGATGGAGAGGAGAAGGGAGTTGGGGGAAATCGGACGGGAAGACGAACCATGAGAGACTGCGGAGTCTGAGAAACAACCTGAGGGTTTTAGAGGGGAGGAGGATTGGGGGTTGGGGGAGCCTGGTGGTGGGTATTAAGGAGGGCATGGATTGCATGGAGCACTGGGTGTGGCGCATAAAGAATGGAACACTGAAAAAATAAAATTAAATTAAAAAAAAAGCATGAGATAGTTTTTTGCCAACAGAACTGTCCCACAGAAATAGTAAATAGAGTTCCTTGGGCTGAAATGGGGGGACACTAAAAAGTAACTCAAAGCTGGGTCAGGATGTTTGCCGGGCATCCCCTGTGGGTTAGGCAAGATCTGAAAGTCTACGAAGTTTCAGGAGTATTCATGAGTATTTCCAGGGAAAGACAGAGTGGTTCCAGGTGGCAATGCTCTGTGGTATGATTTGAATATTCTCAATTTAAAGTTCCTTTACCCAGAGTATGTCCTCTACTCTCCCAAAGGCAATTCAAAGCAGTCAAAATTCCGTACTGTAGGCCATTCCTTTGGGGTCCACAGAACCAACATTTATTGAACATTGTATTACTGAAAACACAGTGTTGGCCAGGGTTCTCATGAGAAACAGAACTATATGTGTGTATGAAGGGATTTATTATTGGGAGTCAGCCCACATGATCATGGAGGCTGAGAAGTCCAGACCCAGGAGAGCTAGTGACAGCTTCAGTCTGAGTCTAAAGGCCTGAGAGTCAGTAGAGGACAGTGTGAGATCCAGGCCGAGTCCTTTGTCCCAGCTGGAAGACATTCGGGTAGAGAAGGAATTTTCTTATTTAGCCTCTTTTAGGCCCTCAGTGGACTGGATAAAATGCAGCCACATGGCAAGGCCAAGTGCTTTACTCAGTCTACAAATGTGAGCGTAATCTTATCCAGACGTTCCCAGATAATGTTTAACCAAATATCTGGGCATCCGGTGGCCCAGTCAGGTGGACACATAAAATCAACCATCACAATCACCCAAGATAATTGTTGTTCAAGATTCTTTGCATCGATTATTAGAGAGCACAGTAAATCTATGCAATAAGTTTCACTGTCCACTCGCTACAGTGAAGGAAATGGGTGTTCAGAGATAAGGTAACACACTCATTCACTGGGCAGAAGTGAGTGGCAGAATTAGGCCTGAATCTCAGGGTGTGTGATGTCGTGATTTCCCAGGATGCCCGTGGTTCGTGTGCAGCTCCTCCTTGCCCAGTGCTGACCCATTATGAACCAGTCTGTTTGCATTTCCAGGGCAGCTGGCCGAGTCTGGGGCAGGGCAGGGCACGTGAGGGTAAGTATAGGCGACGGAGCCATCAAGGGCCTTTGAACGTGGGAATGGCAGATGGGACACACGTTCGCAGGGGAGACAAGCTGGTAGGAATGGTGTTCCTGGAGGGCTCCAGGGATTGGAGGCTAGAATCAGAAGGCTCCTCTGAGACAAACATGGGGTGGGAAGGCAGATAAGAAGAGGGAATGACAGAGGGACAGACTTCAGAGGAAGGGCAGGGCTCTCTGGAACCCTGGAGCTAACCTGCCCGTGGGGCACGCTGGCCCATTTATCAGATCACCGGTCACATTGCACAGTGGGAATCCTCATCCCTGCTGCCCTCACTGTGGTGAAGGAGCGGGCATGAGGGTGCCCAGCATTGGTTTAGGAAGGGGGCACACTTTCCATATGGTCAAGGCCTTGGCAGTGGGTGGCCTTCCAGTGAGCAGGGAACCCCAGCACCAAACTCACCAGGGGCAGACCCTAGTCTTTAGATTAACCCTTGTTTCCTCCTAGAAAAAGCCGTGCTTCTGTGAAGGTATCTTTCTGTCTGAGAAGGTCGTTAGCACCTAGAGTGCAATTTTCTAGGAACAAAACGTTTACAAGGAAAGACCTTGGAACTTACGGACTTTTTTGTTTAGTTTTTTGTTTTGTTTTGTTCTTTCCCTGAATACTGTCAGATAGTTTTAGCCGTTTTTGAAACCAATGTTTTCAAACCAAGTCAGAAGCCCGTACGTTCAGTCCATAACACAAAATTCCAATGTGCTGAGCACACACTCAGGCTCCGGGCACGCTGTTGCTCCATTCTGGCCCTAAACATGAGGCTGTGCTTCATTCTGCATGGCGGCCGGAGAGGATGAGGCGAGGCCTGCCTTTGGGCAGGCTCGTGTGGAGTCGCCGTGTGTGCACAGTGGTGAGTCTGTTTCTGTTCAGTGCACATACAGCGTCAGGCTGCAAAATGTGTTGGGACGGCGCAAGGACCCCAGGAGCTAATGGATGGTTGCAGGACTTGGCCAAGAGTGAAACGCTGGTGCTAGAAACAGGGCTTCAATCGTGTCATCCCCCTCAGAATCCTTTTAGGAGAAAGCCCCGTCTTCCTGGTCCTGACATCTGCATGGGGGGTGCTGTGTGATGGGCAAGTGTGAGTCAGGTTGAGTTCAAGACCTTCCCCTGCAGCCGCCCTTTACTCCTCACAACAGTCTAGCTGCTTCCCTCGGCGGGCCCCGGGGACCTGGCCTGGTGGCACTATCTTGCTGGCCGCTGCCCTCCTCCCTGGCATGCCGGCCAGCCACAGTGATGCCTCCAGGCCTGTGGTGGGTGGAGTGCCGTGGGCCCCTGGCCCCCAACACACCCTCCATCCCCAGTGGTCCTGAGTTTTCTCCTCTGATACCTGTGGGAAGATGCAACCTCATCCGCAGGCTTTAGTTCCCAGCGTATCCATGGTGGGGGGTGGCTGTGGTGGCTGTGGGCAGTCTTCTGTCTTGTGCACTAGGTTGTGGAACATCTTTATTTTACTCGTATTTAGAGGCTGTAAGTACACAGACATATATATTTGTTAATTCACTGGAGTCGTTTATATTGGCTATAATAAATAGTTCTTCTATGACTTCTTCCAAAAAAAAAAAGTCATTGATTTTACATCTAAAACGGTGAAAGACACAAGAGAAATACATCTGGAAAGTCGTAGGGTACACGATTGTCACCAAAAGGTGCCACGGTCAATATCCTGTTATTTGAGGGAAGAGTCATGCTCTCTTTTATTGTGTTAGAGTCAGACTTTCGTTCCAAACCTGCTTTCAGCTCACTGGGTATCATAGATTTACTTGATACTGTAAGTTCTTCCAAGGATTTGTGACTTTTATTTTGAAGACATTTTCAATGTCATGTTTTCATTACTTTTAAATGGAAAAATCCATGCATTTTCATCAGCTGGGAGCAATCATAACTGGTTGCCCCTCCAGGCTCCAGGAGCTTAAAAATCAATGGTTCTCTTACTAACTTGTGTTGCACACAGTTCATTCTGGCCATAGACTTGACTTTCACTGTGTCTGACGTTGGTAGGTTTGAAGGACCATCTGACCCTTTCCAAAGCTTCTGTTCACAATCCTGGCCGACAGTTGCCATGCAAGTTTAGACACTCTCTTGGGTCATGCTCGGAGGTTAGGACACTCTTGTGGGTTATTTGTAGAGGTTAGGACATACTCATGGGCCATGCTTAAAGGTTGGGACTCTTGTGGGTCATGCCTGGATGTTAGAACACATTCTGGGTCATGCCTGGAGGTTAGGACACTGTTGTGGGATGTGCCTGGAGATTTTGACACTCCTGTGGGTCATGCGTGGAGGTTAGGACAGTCTTATGGGTCATGCTTGGAGGTTAAGATGCTTGTGGATCATGCTGGAGGTCAGGTAACTCTTGGGTCATGCTTGGAGGTTAGGACACCGTAGATCATGTGTGGAGATGAGGACACCCTCATGGGTCATGTTTTGACCTGTGGCATAGAGCTCACTGCTGTGTCTTATTTGTTATTGCAAGTGTGTGGCTCCTTGATGGAGTCTGTAGTCACAGCCACTCCGAGGAGTTGGTGATGGGGCTGGTTCACAAGGGAGAACCAGCGCTCTGGTGTGCCACGGGGAGCGCAAGCACCATAGACTCAGACCCTGGGCTTTCCTTCCAGTGCCTGGTGGCCCCTGTGAGTTCAGCCTTCCTTGTGTGTGATGTGGGGATGTCAGTGCCTACACTGCATGGCTGTCATAGGGAACACATGACAGATAGACGGGCCCCCAAAAGCTGTGCAATCAGTGCCAGGTTGAGCGAGTCTGTGTGAGAAGGCTGCAGGTAGCGCCCACGGCCTGGCTGCACTGTTGGGCCTTTAATTCAGACAAGCAATGTCAGCGACTCTGCCAAGACAGTGAAGAGAGTGACAGGCCCAGAGCTGTGTCCCAGGTCCCCTGCTTCTTGCACCAGAACAGCGGTTAATCAGCGTGCTGACCTCTATGGGCGTCGTAGCAGAGAGCAGAGCGCGCAGCTAGAGGAAGTGAGGGCGAATGGGACACACGCAGCTCAACCCACACCACCTAGAGGATCCTTTAATTTCCAGAGCTAAAAACCCAACTCCTCTTCCCGAATCAGAAGATGGTGATGATGACAGTAATGGCGTAAGATACTGAAATACAGATGTTTGACCACCAGGTATCGGGGGCTCCCGGCAGGGAGGGGCCGCACGCAAAGGACTACAGATGATGTCACCTGGTCTGTCCTCCCTCCTTTCCTCTTTCTTCCCTGCTTTGCTTCCTCCTTGGGGGCTCCCGTCTTTGTGATGAGCAAGAGGGCTGCTATTGGTCTTAGATGTGTACACCCCGAATTTAATCAACAACCAGGCAGATCCGTCCCGGAGAAGACATGCATGGTGGCCCAGTTTGGGGCACGTGTTCAAGGGTGTGGGTGCTGGGAGTCCCCGCAGCCCAGGGACGTCATGAGGCATTTCCCGTTGGAAACACGGGAGGTGGGGAGGAGAGCTCCCCGTGGGACGCTGGGCTCGAAGGTCAGAACACGGCTAGGGAGAACGTGACGTACGACATTTTGTCAGAGCGTTTTCCCTTCTTCCTGACTAAATGGATTTAGCAAGCAATAGCACATCTTTTTCAACACCCCACTAAGATATGTTCTTAAAATCAATAAAGCAGATTTATTGCCCAAATAGCCCAAATAGCCACAGTCTGGAAGGTGGTAAGCAGACATCCTCCTGCTTTGCTAAACTAAAGAAAGCAGCTGAAAAAAAAAAAAAACCACACACTGAGAACGATTTTATGCTAGTCCCTATTTCCTAGCGAGACCATTTAAGGCAGATGAAATTTCCTCTAACTGTAAACTCCAACTGAAGAAAGCAAAGAACACTAAGATTTTAGGGTTCTAAAGACATGAGGACTGTGCAAAGACACTGTGCAAAGACATGAAGATAGTCTGGTCAAGGTTCCTCATATCTTAGAATTAGAATATTGAAACACTGAGGATCAAATATTTTGTTCAAAGAAACCAGCTGGTTTGTTTTCAGCTGTTTCTGAAGCTGTCATCCAAACGCTGGTTGCAGTGGGTAGAGAGACGAATGAACCTATGTGAAATCTGTCCTCAGGGGCTTGGAGCCCAGCAGCGTCACCAGGTGGGGCTGGGGCCATCATGAGTGTTGGAAAGACAGGGGTGCCCAGGACCCCAAACACCGGGGAGCCGAGCCCAGGGACAGCTTGAGAGGGAGCGTATACAGGGCATGAACTCCTGGCTCTGGGGCAAGAACTCATTGATTCTTGGCTGTCTGTGAGCACATCACATGAAAGAGAATATGCATTTTCAGTTCGTCAGCAGCAATAAAGGGTATAGAGAAATCACAGTAATGCTGTGTGTTTTTTTTTAAAGATTTTATCTATTTATTTGACAGAGAGATAGAAGAAGAGCATAAGTAAGCAGAGTGGCAGGCAGAGGGAGAGGGAGAAGCAGGCTCTCCACTGAGCAGGAGCCCGATGTGGGGCTTGATCCTAAGACCCTGGGATCATGACCTCAGCTGAAGGCAGATCCTTAACCAACTGAGCCACCCAGGTGCCCCAATGCCGTGCCTTTAATGTTAGCAAGAACTAACTGCTTCTGGCTCCCACGTGGTATAAACTCACTGAGAAAGATTTTGCGGGACAGATGCCCAGTAAGTTCTTCCCACTGATTACATTATCTCAGGACAAAGGGTGAGAATAAGGGTGTCGGGATGAGACTTCCTACAGGAGCCTCAACCCAACAAGGGATGGCTCTGAGGCCAAAGAAGAGTGGACTCTGGCTGAGGATGCTGGTGACGGTCCCAGCACACGGTACTGATGGAATGAAACAGGGAGAAGCCTACAGCAGTTTCAAGGGGCTGCCCTGCCTAAGGGGGTAAAAGCCACGAATGGAAATTTTGTGCCAACTCTCCAATGATACTGGGGCTGTGATGTCGTGAAGCCGGGAATGGACAGAGGAAGCTGTGATCTTGGAGGAGGGTCAAGGAGCAGAATGGGGTTGTGGGTCCGTGTCGCTGTGATGCTGGGTGGTCTGCTGCTGTGTCACCCACAGATCTCCCTCAGGTGGGCACAGTGCTGTTGGGATCAGCTGAAGGAAACAACATTTCAGTGGAAAGAAGTTTTGGTAAGCCCACTGCAGAGCAGAAGAAATCTCTGGGCTGTGCTCAGGTTTGATCGCAAGGAGGAAGGCGCTGTGCTAAATGAAGCCAAGAGGGAAGTTGGAGCTGGATGGCTGTGGTGACTCTGGAACAGGATACATGTCAGGAGATTATTTCTAGCCATTCGGACCACCCTGACCAATGTTATTTTCACCACAATGCTAAGAGTATTCAGTAAATAAAAATTTCAATGCAATGCAATGAGAGTTCTTATGGAAGCTGGAAAACCTGCATCCAGAAATTGGCTCCTTTTTGCTCCCCAGGCGTGTTGCAGGAACGTGCACTGTGGCATCAGTTTGCGGACCGGTGCCTGCAAGAGAGCACTTGCGGTAACTCGATGACTCTCTCCAGCTCGTTCCCATTTTATCTGCTTGGAGGTACGTGAAAGGCACAGATGGTGATTTTCAAATTCCGGGGTTCCTGGTTCGAAGGTCTAGAATGAACCATGCTGTGTTTTGATATATATTTTCAGGAGAAGTATTTCTAGGAAGGAAAAACTTAGGGAATGGATTCAGGACGAGCACGTAGCACAGACTCGTCCTCTCCGTTCCCACCCCGCACTAAGGTGTGGAAGTCTGCCTCGGCAAAGGTGATGTTCATTGCTCTGAAGGGAAACAAATTATATTTTAAAATAAGTTGTGAAACCATTGAAATTTTACAGTGACAATAGGATCTATTTTCAGATTGCTAGATGATTAAGGACAATTTTTAAAAACCGAGTTTTGGTTCAAATCTTAATTAGAAGGCTCACATTTCCTAAAACAAACAAACAAACAAAACAAACGGTCATTAGCTGTTTTCGTGTCTTCTGCTCGGGAGAAGTGTCTGCCCATCCGTGTCCCTACAGTGAGTGATCCCCGTGCACGGGGCACTGGGCTAGGTGCTAGGAATAATGGAGGGAAATAGTGAATCCCGGGTGTTTGGATTACCTTACTAACCATTATCTTTCATTATGTTGCTTTAAAAGAAAAAGCACTCCTTGGGGCATGTGGGTGGCTCAGGCAGATGGACGTCTGACTCTTGATCTTGGCTCAGGTTTTGATCTCAGGATCCTGGGTTCAAGCCCCCTCCCATGTTCCACGCTGGGCACCTGGCTTGGAACCTACTTAAAAAAGAAAAACAACTGCTCAAAAGTCTAATTGGGTGAATATGCACCTTGGAGTTTAAAAAACGGCCAGGATCACAACCACCATTAAAATGTTGACTTACAGCGGCCTTGGGACACTAAAATGGAAATACGCCTTTTAAAAAACAGTCTGAAGGAAAGTATGTTCTTCCAGTTTCTTTGGTAACCATTCTCCACATATTAAATCATAATTATCACCAGTTATACAATCTTTGAAGATATCAGTTCCCTGTGCATGTGGATGATGAACAAATGGTTCACGCAGACCAGCCCGGGACTCCCAGATCAGGTTCCCCTCCCATCCTGGAGCCGCAGGAGGACCCTGAGGGGACCCCTGGTGTGTACTGGTGTTGAGACACCTGAACTAACTTGGTGAAAAGAGGGGACGTTCATTCCAAGTGTTACTTTTTAATAAGCCATTTAGGAATGATAGCAAAGAAATCAATGGAAAACCTGTTAGATCACTTTCCTTCCCCATCTCTGTGTGCGTGTGTATTTGCCCATGCATGTACATGCATATATGTGTGTGCATCTCCTCCATGGAATTAGCATTGAGATGATCAATGAGAAGGGAGTGCTCCCATGTGAGTGATGTTAGGAATGTATGCAGATTTCTGGGCAATGCCACGAGATTTCCAGTTTGCACTGTAAAGAAGAGGTTATGATGGCATCCCAGGGAGATGCTGCTCCTTGGGAAATGGGAGAAAACACGGCGTGGTATGGACATGAGTAGTGGCTGGCGTGGTTTCAGGTCTTCTAGAGCGTGCTGCGTCCCTGTCTGGGGCTGAGCCTCCCTTTCCCTGCTGATGTCAAAGTGCATCTTGTTCTGCTTCAGTACCTGTACATTTTTAGTTGACTTACGTTCCGTTAATAATTTTATTCTTCTTCTTTAACCATATTTATTGAGATGCAATTGACACATAATATTACATTCATTTCATGTGTATGACATAACAATATTTGTGTATACTGGGAAATGATCACCTCACTAAGTCTAGTTAATGTTTTCACCAGAAAGTTACAACATTTTTGCTTTGATAACTTTTTTTTTAAGAGAGAAACAGAAAGAGAGCTGAAATAGGGGGGCAGAGAGAGAGAGAGAGAGAGAGAGAGAGAATCTTAGGTAGACTCCATGCTGAGTATAGAGCCCAATGCAGGGCTCATTCCCATCACTTTGAGCTCATGGCCTTAGCTAAAATCAGGAACTGGATGCTTAACCAACAGAGCCATTCAGGTGCCCCTTATGATGAAAACTTGTAAGAACTACTCTCTTAACAAATTTCAGATATACAATACAATATGATTAACTGCGAAATTTTAGTATTCTTGAATTTATTTTAATAATGACACACAGTAATGTCACTTAATAATTTTTAAAATTGTTGCCCAATATTATTTGCTAACTAATCTATCACCAGTGGTTTGTAATGAAACATTTGCCTCATAAACAGTTCCTGGTCCTCTGTGATTTAAGGTGCTCACTTAGGTGGCTAGTCTGCTGTAGGTAATCAGGTCATTGTATTTGGAGAATAGAACTTGGCATGAGAGCTTTAAACCAAGAGGAGGATGTCACACAGGTCCACCCAGTCAGGGAATGTGACAAGTGCAGTGACTTTATCCCCCTCCTCTCCATCAAATTTGCCCCCAAGAAATTCCCATGCCCTATCCCTCAGCTCCCTTGTTGGAACCTAATCCAACACCTGGGTACCATGTTTGCATTTGTAAATCACTTTGAGTAGGATCTGTACTCTGAAAACTATAAGACACTCATAAAATAAATTGAGGAAGACACAAAGAAATGGAAAAACATTCCATGCTCATGGATTGGAGAAACAAATATTGTTAAAATGTCTATGCTACCCAGAGCACTCTACACATTCAATGCAATACCAATAAAAATACCGTAAAGTTTTTTCATAGAGCTGGAACAAATCATCCTGAAATTAGTATGGAACCAGAAAAGACCCCCAACAGCCAGAAGAACATTGAAGAAGAAAAGCAAACCTGGGGGCATCACAATGTACGACTTCAAGCTCTATTACAAAGCTGTCATCATCAAGACAGTGTGGTATTGGCACAAAAACAGACACATACACAAATGGAACAGAATAGAAAACCCAGAAATGGACCCTCAACTCAACAGTCAACTAATCTTCAACAAAGCAGGAAAGAATGCCCGGAAAAAAGACAGTCTCTTCAACAAATGGTATTGGGAAATTGGACAGCCACATGCAGAAGAATGAAACTGGGCCATTTTCTTAGACCATAAACAAAAATAAACTCAAAAATGGATGAAAGCCCTAAATGTGAGACAGGAATCCACCAAAATCCCAGAGGAGAACACAGGCAGCAACCTCTCTGACCTCAGCTACAACAAGTTCTTGCTAGACATGTCTCCAAAGGCAAGGGAACCAAGGGCAAAAATGAACTATTGGGATTTCATCAAGATAAAAAAACTTTTTTTTTCTTTAAAAATTTTTTTTTAAATTTCTTTTCAGCGTAACAGAATTCATAGTTTTTGCACCACACCCAGTGCTCCATGCAATGCGTGCCCTCCATAATACCCACCACCTGGCTTCCCTAACCTCCCACCCCCCGCCCCTTCAAAACCCTCAGGTTGTTTTTCAGAGTCCATAGTCTCTCATGGTTCACCTCCCCCTCCAATTTCCCTTAACTTCCTTCTCCTCTCCATCTCCCCATGTCCTCCATGTTATTTGTTATGCTCTGCAAATAAGTGAAACCATGTGATAATTGACTCTCTCTGCTTGATTTATTTCACTCAGCATAATCTCTTCCAGTCCCATCCATGTTGCTACAAAAGTTGGGTATTCATCCTTTCTGATGGAGGCATCATACTCCATAGTGTATATGGACCACATCTTCCTTATCCATTCGTCTGTTGAAGGGCATTTTGGTTCTTTCCACAGTTTGGTGACCGGGGCCATTGCTGCTAAGAATATTGGGGTACATACAGCTCTTCTTTTCACCCCACCTGTATCTTTGGGGTAAATACCCAGTAGTGCAATTGCAGGGCCATAGGGAAGCTCTATTTTTAACTTCTTGAGGAATCTCCACACTGTTCTCCAGAGGGGCTGCACCAACTTTCATTCCCACTAACAGTGTAAGAGGGTTCCCCTTTCTCCACATCCTCTCCAACACACGTTGTTTCCTGTCTTGCTGATTTTGGCCATTCTCACTGGTGTGAGGTGGTATTTCAATGTGGTTTTAATTTGAATCTCCCTGATGGCTAGTGATGATGAACATTTTTTCATGTGTCTGATAGCCATTTGTATGTCTTCATTGGAGATGTGTCTGTTCATATCTTCTGCCCATTTTTTGATATGATTATCTGTTTTGTGTGTGTTGAGTTTGAGAAGTTCTTTATAGATCCCGGATATCAGCCTTTTGTCTGTACTGTCATTTGCAAATATCTTCTCCCATTCCGTGGGTTGCCTCTTTGTTTTGTTGACTGTTTCCTTTTCTGTGGAGAAGATTTTTATCTTGATGAAGTCCCAAAAGTTCATTTTTGCTTTTGTTTCCTTTGCCTTTGGAGACATATCTTGAAAGAAGTTGCTGTGGCTGATATCAAAGAGGTTACTGCCTATGTTCTCCTCTAGGATTCTGATGGATTCCTGTCTCACGTGGGGTCCTCTATCCATTTCGAGTTTACCTTTGTGCTTAGCAAACAGGATCCAACAGCACATTAAAAAGATCATCCACCATGACCAGGTGGAATTCATCCCTGGCTTACAAGGGTGGTTCAACATTCGCAAGTCAATCAATGTGATAGAACAAATCAATAAGAGAAGAGAGAAGAACCATATGGTCCTCTCAATTGATGCAGAAAAAATATTTGACAAAATCCAGCATCCGTTCCTGATTAAAATGCTTCAAAGTATAGGGATAGAGGGAACATTCCTGAACTTCATAAAATCTATCTATGAAAGACCCACAGCAAACATCGTCCTCAATGGGAAGAAGCTCACAGCCTTCCCGTTGAGATCAGGAACACGACAACGACGCCCACTCTCACCACTCTTGTTCAACATAGTATTAGAAGTCCTAGCAACAGCAATCAGACAACAAAGAGAAATAAAAGGTATCCAAATTGGCAAGGAAGAAGTCAAACTCTCTCTCTTCACAGATGACATGATACTTTATATGGAAAACCCAAAAGACTCCACCCCCAAACTACTAGAACTCATACAGCAATTCAGTAA
>PISX010007151.1:0-19205 GCA_004024625.1 Mellivora capensis
TAGACCAAATAGTGCCTGCTGCATTCAGGGAAGTCTGTGTTGGAGACCATGTGTCTGCAGGTGGCCAGGGGAGGCCAGGCCTGTGCCATCCCCCTCATGCAGGGCTTTCCTGGGGGAAGAACTGGTTTCAGGTCGGGAGTGCCTAATCACTTGCCTTCATGCCTAGGCTCCCTGGGCAGGATTGGGGCTCTCTGCTGAGTGTCCCCATGGGCCCTGCCTCTACTCCCCTTATTGCCCCTTGCCTGGTGGTAGAGTCAGGCGGTGACACCTGCCTTTACCCCGAGACAGGTTGGTCCCTCAACTCACTTGGCCTCTGGACACGCACTCGGAGCAGTCTTCTCGGTTGAAGAGACCAGGCCCTCCCATTCCTCCCCTGACACTGTGTCTGCACTGTTCTTCCCTAAAGCCTCTACCAAGGCCGTCTTTTCTTCTTGCCCTGTGGTATCTTCCATCCACAGCTTCTAACGATGCTGCTTTTGAAGCCTGGCCCATGACAGGTGCTCAGTAAATTTTAGTGGCAATAACTGTATTAGTTCAATAGTATTCTAATATATTCTTAGGAATACTATTATTACTACCCCTAATGTCTTACACAGTGCTTGGCACACAGAGGGCCCTCAACCAAGTTTAGGTAAAAAAAAAAAAAAAAGACAGCGGGACTTAGTCCCACCCTAGTCCTGCTCTGAGCAGTGACCAAGCCCTGTCCGCTCACCCCTACTGTCCTCAGGTGCGGACGCTGGGGTTGGGTCAAGTGGACAGGTGCCTACCTTCTGAACAAAGGGTGCTCCTTGAGGCCTTTTCCCACTGTTGCGTGCTCACAGCCTTACAACCCCTCCCTTCACCCCCAGGCCCCCCGTGCACCGTGGGGAACAGTGGTCCTATGTTGTGATAGTAACAACAGCTACCTGAGCCCTTCTGGGTAGCAGGGCCCCGGCTGAGGATTTGTGTCTGCATTATCATTTGTGACATAGACAATACTCCCCATTTGATGGCTGAGAAACGGAGGCACAGAGAAGAAAAGGCACTTACCCAAGGTCACACAGCCCCACTCTGCCACATGCCAGACGGGCAGGCTACAGGGAAGGGCTGTGTGTCAAAGCTGCAGGTGCAGGAGGGTGGAGGGTGGGAGGCATTCCCTACTCTGGGCCTTTGTCCTTCCCCCAGACCCTTTCTGCATGCCTGCTGTGGCACGGGGTGTAGATGGGGGCCAGTCCCGGGAATGCTGTGGTGCTATAGGTCCTGAGAGTGCAGGAGGAGGGGGTGGGCAGCTGGGGTGGGTGCTTTTTCCCTGCAGAGGGGAGAGCATGCGGAGGTTGGGGGGAGGGATGAAGTGCTGGGCCCAGGGTCCTGCTCAGCCTGCCCTCTCCTCACACCATCCCCCCGCCCCGTGTGAGTGGCGTGGGCCTCAGTAAGTTACATGACCCTGCTGCGTGTCAGTTTCTCCATCCCCGAAATGGGGAGAGGATTCCGCATCTGTCTCAAATGGGGATTATCTGTAACACCCAGAGGGAACCCTAATGTGAACTGTGGACTTGGTGGCATCCTGCTGTGTCAGTGGAGGTCCATGGATTAACAGATGTACCACAGTGGGGGTGGGGGTATTGAGAGTGGGGGAGGTTGCATGGGGGGGGTGCACAGAAAATAGGCGAAATCTCTACTTTCTGCTCAGTTTTTCTGGGAACCTGAAACTGCTTTAAAAAACAGAAGTCATCAGAGGATGCTAGGAGATGGTTTGGTGCAAAGTGCTCGGAGCATCTGTTGTTGTCATTGTAGTGTTCTTTGCACCATCATCAGATTGTCCAGTAATTGGGTCAGTCACTTCACACATGGATTTGAACTCCTGGGGACACAGATGCTAAAATGCACCCCCTCCCGGGGTGAGCTCGCAACTGGGCAGCGAAGTCCTGGGGCTCTCCTGGGCTCCTCTCCCTCTGCTGTGGGGTACCATGTGTTTCGGGGAGGGGAGCAGTGCACACTGCCAGCGGCTGGAAGTCGCAGCACCACACTGCTGCTGCGTGGGGGTGGGGGTGGGGCCAGCAGGACGGACTGCGGGCTGGGAGGTGGGCAGGGAGCCTGTGGGAGGAGCATGTCGGCACCACACGCAGAGGTCTGGACCATGACAACAATTTGGTGCCGTAAAAGACACAAACGATTTGCCTTTTAGAATGTGCTTTCTGGAAGTTAAGGGTGGGCGAGGAAAGCACCCCCCTCCCACCCGCCACCACCCCGTGAGGACAGCTTAGCATTGGTGCAGGTCTGGGGTGGGACTGGAGAGCTGGGCCCAAGGTTGTCCCAGGCTTTGAGAGGCCTGCATGCCTGACACTGGCCAGCAGGGTGGGCCGGAGGCAGCGAGGCCAGCACAACGGGCATCTTCCTCCTCTCTGCCCACACTCTGTCCCGGAGCCAGCCTCCCCAGCCTGTGCCTCCCGCCCGGCACTCCCAGGGCGTCCCTGGGGCCTGGCCCAGCCCTGTCTGCTGGAGCCTGCCACAGAGAACTGCTTTATTTGAGCCCATTTTGTGCGTATGGAAATAACTAGAGGCCTCTGTATTTAATTTGGCTCAGCCAGGAAGATTTTTGGCTCTGTGTGTGTGTGTGTGTGTATTCTGAAAAATCTTTCCAAGTGAGCCCTGGGGTTGGAAGCTCTGGTCATCTTTATGCACTCAAAACCAACAAGGACTGCCCTGGCTTAGCTGGGGTGATGGTCTGGCTGAGAGTGGGCTATAGGAAATGGCTAAAAAATAAAACAAACAAAGAAAGCCAGAAAGGGAAGAGAGTGATGCCATACATAGATGAGATCATGGTCAAGGAAGCTGTTTTGTAAACTTTGTTGCTTGAAGCCAGGTGAGCAGTGGGTAGGATGAAGGGGGAGGGGCTTCTGAAAGTATAAAGCTCCATACAGATCCACAAGAGACATTTCTGGTTTCCTGAATAGGCAGTGCCTAGTTTGGTGTTGGGCTGGAGAACACCCATCCTGAGCCCCTCTTTTTGGCCTTGGCAATCCCAGCAGTCTCTCTCCATCAAGCCCTTCTTCAGTGTGTGGTCCACAACAGAGACAGCTTCACGCGTCTACACAGGGCTTTGCCGATGGCAAAGTGTACCCCACCAAGACCCACATTCCTGTCACGCCAGTGGGGCAGGGGAGTGAGACCCACTGCAAAGATGAGACAGCTGGAAGCCCAGAGAGGTGAGGTAACTTGCCCCAGGTCACTCAGCCCAGAAGTGGCCACCTGATCTCGACCTGGTCTGATCTCCACCCAGAGCTTCCCCACATCCTCTGTAGGCATCCCTGGAGCCACCGGGACATTGTTCCAGATGCAGAGACGGGCAGAGAGGGCTGCCAAGGAGGGGCAGAGCTGGGCTTCCGACCCCAGGAAACCACCTACAAGTCCGGTTTGGGAATATCAGATGGCTTTTCAGATCATGTCTTGGTTGTATGGACCTGAGGAATAAGGACATCTGGGAAATTGGGGCTCAGTGGCTATGATGACTGTGGGCTTTTGGATTGTGACCAGTGTGGTGGTGTTACTTCGGGAGAGTCTCTTAAAAGTTAAACGGAGGGGGAAAAAAAAGTTAAACGGAAGTTACAGCAGAGTGGAAGGCCTTGGCATTCCCACTAGTTATACAGAGCTGTGGGAAAGCTTAGGTCCTGCCCCTCGGGACTTGGTGTTCTAAATCAGGTTCCTGGGGAACGGCTGAGCTCAGGGCTGCAGATCAGACCGCTGTTCTTTGAGAAGGATCCTCTGTGAGCTTTGCAGGAAGAGCAGATGCCTTTAGTAGGCAGGAAGGTGACATGTGGGGAGGAGTAGGCAAGAGTGGCGGGTGCTAGGGAGGGTGAGGACTGGGATGGGGTAGAGCACGGGCCGTTGGGTGTGGCTGTCCCCAGCTCTGTCTGTCATCAAGCAGGACGATAGGCCCAGTATGGCCAGATCCTGAACTGTTTCTCTCCCCAAGAAAAGTCAGAAGTCTGACTTTTCATTATAAAAAAAACCTCTAGTGTTAAATATTGGTGATTTCTTACAGCTGGGGGTGGGGCAGGGGGATTGGCGTTGTTTGCTTTTCTAAATACTCTTTGGGCCTGGGGACCTTGGGAGTCCCCTGCATGTAGACACTCTGTCTTCCAGAGAGCTCTGTGAAGTCTACAGTGTCTGTATGAGGAGTGGCGGGGTGGGCACTGGGCCTCCCACCCAGCTATCCTGGGGATAGGACCCGGGGGTCCTGGATGGGTGGGCCTCACCCCTGCCTTGGTCCTGGCCCAGATAGCGCTGGGGAGAATAAAGGGCTTTTTCACAGGCTGTCTGTGGAAGGGCTGCCCGTCCTGGGTTTGACTGCAGGCCTGACGATCAAGGCCTGATTTTGCGCCTGGTTTGGGCCTTATCCCTGGTTTGGTGCTCCGAGCCCCAGATGTAGGGTGAGATCCCAGGCAGCTTGAGGAACTCTCTGGGACTAAAGTGAGCAGCCCCTCCCCAGGCAGAGGCCCTGACTGGGTTTGATGGCATGGTGTTCGCGCCGGCCCCAGGCCCCTGCCCTCAGGCAGAGCGTCGTGGCTCCCCTCTGCCAGCTGGCTTTCAGCCCAAGTAAGAGTGCACGTTTGCCAACCTGTGGCATGAGACTCTGCTCCCGCTTCCTGTCTGAGGCCCCGCCAGTGCCGGCCTGGCCCCACAGGCGTCCCGGGGCTGTGGGAGGTAGGCCCAGGGGAGCTGAGCCCAGGCGTCCCTGAGGGGTGAGACTACATGGGGCCCCTGTTCCTTTGTGACTCAGGGTCTAGAGACCAGTGCTCTGGGTGTCGGTGACATATCCGTATCTCGGAGAAACTTGCGGGTTTCCGCAGCCATTGAGTACTTCCAAGGCCCAGCTGCCAAGCAGGGGAGCGAGTGTGGACACAGGCCCTTGTCACGGCCGTGCCATGTGTCAATGACCCAGCAAGCCTCTCTCCCCTCTAGGTCTTGGTGCTCCTGCTCACAGATGAGAGGGGGGTGAACCCTGCCCCTGGAGGGGAGTGAACCAGAGGCCCGGGTGACGTGCCAGGGGACAGTGGGCTAAAGGGGTCTGAAAGGAAATCAGGAGGGGTTCAGTCCTACGGCTCCTGGTCCAGGGGGGAAGGTAAGATAGGCACGGTTGCGGGGGTCAGGGAGGTGCACCTAGCACAGGGCTCTCCATGTGTGAATGCACAAACAAGTGAGGGATGCTGCTTCCCAGGTGCGTGTGGGCTTTTAGTCCCCAATAGCATCGCTGTTCGCTCCTTGGTTCATTCATTCATTCATTCACCCAACAAATACTGAGCACCTGCTCACACCACACCCTGTTGGCGGCCCTGGGAAGGCCTGGTAAGAGACAGAATCAGCACAGGCAGCCACACCTCAACCTTTCCAGATCCCACTCTCTCCTGGTGGGAGGCGGACTTACAGATCAAAGGGAAGAAGGTGGTCAGTGAGACGTGCTGTGAAGGGACCCAGGAGTTCGACAGGACAGAGGCAGTGGAGGTGGCACCATAGACCCAGAACACCCCTTGCCTCCACATCTGCCATGCTCCAAGCTCCGGGGGACACTGCGCAGGCCCCTGCACACCACGAGGGGCCTTCCCTAGCTGCGCATGGGCACCGTGTTTCTGCACAACCAAGACCCTCTTCCCGACGGGAGCCCCCAGCGTCAGGAACATTCCAGGGTATTCTGCTCACAGGTCTTTGGGGCTTCCCTCCAGCCCCTCCCTGTCCCCAGGACTCTGAACTCCGATCTCCAAAGCCCACTCCAGTCCTCTGGGCTGTTTTAATGGGAGTGACTCATAGCTGCACCGTGGAACAGTCCAGCTCATCTCCAGCAGGGGCAGACAGATGTTCTTTATGCTCAGGAGTGAGGCCTGGGCTGGGGAGACTGGAGCCACCACCTCCCTGGGGCCGGAAAGTTGACCTTGGAAAACATGTGGACAGGACAGGGCGAGGGCCTGGCGTATACACTAGCTTCGCGGGACAGCAGACTTTCCTTCCTTCCTCTGGCTGTGCGCTGATGAGAACAAGCCCCATCAGAGGATGAGCACTGCTGAGCCCCCTCCTGGATAATTCCCTCTAATTAGGCAAAGCATTAGCTGTCTGCAGGGCTCCTTGCCAGGGACGCCGTTCCCCCCACCTCCTTGCCTCAAAGTGGCGGCCTGCCCCCTGCCTCCGACCCCAGGCGGATGGGAAATTGAGGCTCAGGGAAGCTGAGCTAGAGATTCTCACTGTCACTCACATTCGGCATTAGAATGGAAAGTGACTTGCAGCACCGTGTAGGGCACTCTGGACCAGAGGGCAGGGAGCAAGAGTCAGTGGCCACCACTGTGCGCCCTCCTGCTTGGACATTGTGCCACTCGGCCCCTTTCTTGCTATGCTCGAGCTGTCCAGGAAGACCCTGCCACTCCTAACCGCTGCCTGCCCGCCCCGCTGGGAGCTGCCGACAAACCTGGGGGAATGCTGGATGTTGGTTCAGTAAGCAGAGCTCTAAAAATAGCCTCCCGCTTCAAGAAGTTCATTGTTTGGAGTCCTATATTTTTATACCTATATAAAAGCGTATGTCCTGGAGGTCTAGGTGCTGGCTAATTAGGGATAATGCTGTACCCGGGAGGGGCATCTGGGCCAGACCTTATGTCGGCCTCAGCAGGGCAAGGCTCAGGGTAGGAAGTTAGGAGGAAGGGGTTTGGCCTGGAGGTCAGAGGGCAGTCAGCAGAGACGCAGCCAGGCACCCATGGTACCCAGGCATCTATGGTACGGTTGCTCTGGGAGCAGCTATTCTGGGCTTAGGGGCCACCTGAGAGGTCAGAGGGTCACAGAAACCAAGAGACATGGGGATAGAGACTAGGGTTCAGTGCTAGGGGCTGGGGCCCTACTCCAAGGCTGGAGGGAACCTCCCATTTCTTGTTGGTTGAGACCTCTGACTCCTGAAATTTGCCCTGCCTTGGCCCCTCAGGAAATGGTGAGACCCCCAGAAGACAGGCCCCAGCTGGCTACGTCTTCTGCTGCCTGCTGAAATCTCAGTGACTCCCACCCATGCCCCGTGCCCTCTCCTTCTGGAAGCTCCTCCCAGGGCCACTCGTCTTCTGTCACCTATTCAGATAGGCTGGGGCTGTCCCAGCCTTAAAACCAGTCTTCCAGTCTTGCGGCCCCCCAGTCCCCTCCAGCTGTCACTCCAAGTCCCCTGTCTTCTCAGCCACTGTCCTTGAAGGCTTCTTCCACTCCAGCTCCTTTCCTCACCCCGCCACAGCCCAACTTCTGACCCTACTCTGGGCCAGCCTTGCGTTGCCCTGTCCCTGCTCTCTGCTGCCTCAGCTGCTAGGTGACTCTGGCCTCACCAACTTCGTGGCATCAGGACCCTGAGGAGGCCTGTCCTTCCTCTCATTCCTCCCACAGGTGTCTTGTGGCTTGTCACCAACCCCCACATAGATCTCTTCTCACTTTCCCCACCTGGCTGCCGACAGTGCTGGCACCCGGGCACTGCCCTGTCCTCCCTGCTCTCAGCCTGCAGGTTCTGGGTCTGCGCCCCTCCATGCAGGCCACGCTGACCTCCATCCCTGTTGACACCGCGGACACTCACCTTCCCAGCTCGGTCTTCACCCTCATGGCCACACAGCTCCTCTCTGGGTCCTGGCTGAGGCTACCTGCCTCCTAGGAAGCCTCCAGGGCACGGGGCTCCGCTGCCTCCACCCTGCTGCGCTGGTCCCTTCCTCTATTCCCATTCCTGACACGGCTGTCATTCTGAATTAGATGCATCCCCCAGTGTGCCTGTGAGGACAGGGCTGTGTCTGTCTGTTCACTGCCATGCTCACAGTGCCTGGCAGGGGTCGGTCACCTAGTTGGCATTCGGTATGTGTTCCCTGAGTGAAGCGCCAGAGTTCTGTGTTGTAGTGGAATCAATTTTCCGTCCTAGTGGGGAAGTCCTAGTTCTCAGGGCCGGACATGCATATGATCACATCCCCACATGTAGTGGCACCGTTGAGCACTGTAGAGGGAAATGAAGCAGGGAAGGATAAGGGTGAGCCCAGGAGGGGTACGGCTTTTAAACAAGGTGAGCCAAAGGAGGTGAGGAAGTGAACCCGGTAGCCATCTGAAAGAAGAGACCAGGCAAAGGGAAAGGCATGTGCAAATGTCCTGAGGCAGGAGTATGCCAGGGGTGTAGAGTAACAGTGGGGCCTGGGTGGGGTGGCCAAGAGGGCATGGAGGGAGGAGGGGGTAGCAGGAAGAATGTTTGTTCAGGTGTTACAGTCTTCTGGGTCACTCTGAGGATTTGGGCTCTAGATCCCAGTGATCTGGGATCAGAGGAGGGGCGTGGTCAGGGTTGTGTTTTAACAGGATTCCGGCTACTGTCTGGGGAAGGGGGGAAGGTGTAGTAGAGAGGCTGTGGCAGCAGCACAGGAAAGAGGTGAGGGCAGTGAAGACCGGGCTGGTGGCAGGGGGCAGCCCTGTGGGTCAGAGGTTGCCTCTGCTCTGAACATAGAGCAGCCAGATCTGCCGACAGATGGGAAGTGGGGTGTGAAGAAGAGAGACTTGCCAGGAGCTACTCTCAGATTTTTGGCCTGAGCCGCTGGAAGGATAGCATTGCTCTCAGCTGAGGTCAGGGAGGCTGCCGGAGGAGCTGGCCTAGGGTTGGGGGGAGCACAGGAGCTCCCTGTCCATCCTGCCTTTGAGAGGGTCTACTCATCATCCAAGGGGTGGTGCTGGGCAGTTAGGTGTTGGGGGGTTTTGGGGGGTGCTTCTGTGATTACTGTATATCTTCCTTAAAGCAAATTTGGTAACTTACTAAAGCAGGAACCCACCTGAATCCCCTCCCCACACCCGCCAAGCCCTTCCGGGGTGCCTCTTGGATTATCCAAGATGAGGGAAGAGGGTGTGGAGAGCCTCCCTCACTTCCCTGGGGAAGTCTTCTCTGTCCCCTTCTTGCTGGGCATACCAGCTGTGCGTCCCTTTACACACTCACTCTTCCCTTGAAATGCACCCATCTGTGTCCTTGTGCCCTGCTCCTTGTGGCCAGGCCAGCCCTAGGGGGCTGCCTCCTGGCCCAGAGAGTTTTCATAGAGTGGGAACAGCTGAGTCCTGGCTCTGTTCCGAGCTCTGCAGTCTTGGGCAAGCCACGAATCCTGAGTCTCCTCGATGGGATCATTGCAGGGATGAAATACGTGGACATGGTTTGTGCAAAGGCTCCCATGTGGCATTGTGGGGGAGTGTATTTGGGCAGTGACCCACCCTGAGCTGCAGCAGTCCCTGAAGACTGGTTTTCTAGACCCTTCTGGAATACTGGCACTGTCCGCTAAGGCAGCCCCTTCCCCTGTAGCTGAACTGCTAAAAATCTCTATCCACTGAAGCTATGGGGCTGCCTTCACCCTGCCTCTGGTTCCTCAGACCTGCCTGCTCCCATTGTCCCCTGCAGAGATCTAGGGGTTGTGGCTGGTCCCAAGGCTGCATTTCCCCAGCTGAGCCCTCCCTGTTCTTGCTCAGAGGACAAGGCCGCCTTTTCCTTCCCACCCTTACCTCCTCCCCAGACACTGCCTTAGTCTGTCTACATCCCTCCCTGAGGACCTGGAACAGAGCAAAACCATCCCCTTCCCTGGCCTGAGTGAGACCTCAGTTAATATGGCCCTGGGCAGCAAAGAGCTGTAGAAGCCGCATAGCAGAGCATGTAAGGGCTGGGAAGGAATTGTCCCTGGCCTGGCCTAGACTCCCTTTCTGGAAATCAGAAACCCTGGGAGCAGAGCATGGGGAAGGCTACAAGGCCTGGAGGCATGAGGGCATCCGTCTTTCGGGAGGCTGTTTGGCTCTGGCCCGCGCAGACTGCCAGCAGTCTGTGTAGACCAAGGCTCCTGGCATGGGCGTTTAACCCAGGAAGGCTTTCAGATTTCTCCTTCCTGCAGCGGAAGGCCCAGGCCACTCTGAAGAGGGTGGCTACACCATGTGATAGGACCATAGCTGGCCACATGCAGCCCAGGCTTATTTCTCTTGTGATCTTACACAACCCCAAGACCTCCAGGCTCTGGATCCCAGCCCTGGGCCCCTGGCATGTCAACTGCATGATTTTCCTCTGGGCATCCGGGTGGCCAAGGCAGCCACTTGGGGTCAAGTGACTTGGCCCCACTGAGCCCCAGAAGGCACAGCTCCCTCCTAGCTCCCAGGATGGTAGTTGGGTCACAGGCCGTATTCGAACACTCAATACAACACCTGTACCCAGCAGGTCCCCAGGAGAGTCACTGCTGCTAACCCACCCCGTGTGTGTGAGTGACTAAGAAGTCACATAAGCCCAGTGAGTAAATGTGCAGACTCAGGCCACACTGTCTGGGTTCCAGCCCCATGACCTTGGGGTTGAGCTTAACCTCCTCTCCGTGCCCATAGGGTGGTGTTAGAGGACTAAGTGAGTTACTTAGAACACTTAGAAGACCACTGACTACAGAAACATTAGCTGTAACTACCACCAGCATCATCAGTGTTGGGGTGAACAGCCAGCCCCTTAACCAGAGGGTCCCTGCTTCCCCCTGTCCCCCCTTGCCTCTCTGCCCACAGAGACTGCCCTCTGACTAACATTTTTTCTTGAGAAAAGTAATTCATGACTTCACAGGCCATAATTAGAGACATCCGTGACCCGAGTGGCCGAAGGCCCCTGGCCCTGACTCACTCCCCAGCTAGAGTCAGGATGTGGCGTCTGGGCCATGGGGCCCGGGTCCCTTTCTGGGACTCTCCCGCCCCTCTCTAGGGCCTTGTCACCAGCGACTACAGCCCATGGCCAGAGGCGGCTGTCCGCGTAGAGGCAGGCCCCACAGCAGGCAGAGGCGGGCAACCCTGGCTCGCACACTGGGCCTGTCTGCCCCCCTACTTCTAGCTGCCGGGATGTGTAGGTTGGGCCCTGTCCATCAGAGTAACCAGAGATGGCAATTACAAAGTGCCTTTTATGAGCCAAGCAGTCTTTTAAGGACTTCTCTGTGTTAAGTCTGTTACGCCTCATAGCAGGGGCATTTTGCCCCCATTTTGCAGGATAGGAAACTGAGACATGGAAGTATTCCCACCCAGCCACACAGTTGATAAGCAGCAGAACCCAGAGCTCTGACTCAGAGGCTGCAGCAGGGAGCCCTCTCCTGCCCCCTCACCTGGTGGAAAGGCCACAGGGATGCTGCCGGGGAAGAGGGGAACTTTTCAAAATGTGTTCTCAGTTCTTAGTTGTTTTTCATCATCCTAGGGCCGTCAGAAACTCTAGATGCTGTTTGTAGTGATCCAGACATTCCTCCACATAAAACTCACACGCACCAGACTCCGGCAGAGGAAGGCATGTTGGGAAAACGGGAGAAGGGGAGGAGGAGGTTGGGGACACTTTCCGGGGACTCAGGGCTCCGAGTGCCCAGGCCAGCAGGGGAAGACTGGGGACACATCCGTGTGTAGGTCCAGCTGTTATCTGGACGGCTGTGCTGGGCCAGGCCCACCTCAAGAGCCCCGTTGTGCACATGTGGAACTTTCTCAGGAAGGAGCCAGTCTCGGTCACTGTCTTTGCAGGAGGCTGGGGCTTTAAGGGACCCATCCCTCATGGAGAAGGACTCTGGGAGGGCAGGGGGTAGACCCCCTCATACTGTCTCTTTCTCCAGGTAATCTGCACCGTGACAGAGTGTGGGAATGGGGGCCACACTAGGCGGGGGGTGGCCCCGTGCAGGAAGTAGGCTTTGAGCTGGGACCAGAGTGTGGCCTCTTAGAACCGGACTACTCCCAAGTGAAGGGCAGTGGGGAGCTACAGGGTGGGGGTCTAGATTCAGACAGTCCGTAGCAGCTTTTAGCCAGTAGAGGAGTCCTTTTGCTCTATTTCTGACAAGTGTCTGCCTGCTCCAGCTTGCACACCTCCAGTGACAAGAGAGCTCACCACCTCCTAAGCACTCCAAACCATGTGAGAGTGTTGTCAGGTTGGGCAGACTTGGTCATGGTTCTGTCCATGGAAATCTGTTCCCTCTGCCTCTTGTTAGTCTGTCAGAGGCTTGATGGTAGGCATCCTCGCTTGCTCCCCTCTGGCTGCTTTTCTCCTGGCCGGGCAGTCCAAACTTTTGGTGAGAGGTGGTTTCCAGACCTGGAGGTTTATTCCTGGCATACTGTAATTTGGGGGTTGGCAAGTAGGGTTCATGCCACATGCCAGCTGCGGTCAGTCACGTGGAACTCTGGGTTGGAAGATGTGCAGGAGGGAGTCTGTGATCCATTAGCGATGTCGACCAGTAGAAAGTGGGGCGAGCAAGTGCCCTCGCTTTGTGATCTGCACTCTGGGGCTCCAGACAGTCCGTGCAGCACCGAGACACAGTCCTCTGCTGTGTTCTGACACCTGTAGCGGCCGCAGGGCTGTTGTGGCTTCTGGTTTTGTATTAATTCGTGGTGGTGACTGGCTTCCCAGCTGCGTCACAGCATCGGCTCATGTTAAACTTACAGTCAGCCAAAAAAATCTTGTCTTTCTCCGAAGAACAGCCATCAAACCGATCTTCCCCCTGGGCTTGACATTGTTTCCATTATATGGATATATAAGTAATTTAAATCAATCCCTGTTGACGGGCATTTAGATTATTTCCAAATGTTTATAATTAGAACCAACACTACGGTGAAATTCCTTGTATTTATCTCTTCACAGATCCATTCGTTTCCTTAGCGTGAATATCTAGCAGAGGGATTACTAGACCAGGAGCCTCTTCAGAGAGTGCTGGGGAGTGGCCACCTAACTGTCATAGAATGTTCCAGAAACTCTAAACTGTCAGGGACTGTCAGGCCCTTGGAACGGGTGCCCGCCCCACGCCCTGATTTGCATATGGCCCAGGCGTCTGAGAGAGACCCCCGAATGCTGTTGTGTGGTGTAGGACCCACTACAGAGTGTTGAGGCCTGGCTGATGGATGCAAGTTGTGGAAGAAGCTTCCATAGAGGAGCCGACCTGGTGATGAGACATTGAGCTGCAGCTGGGAAACCACCTGGTGAAGAAGCAGTGTGCAGGGTGGGCTGCTGGTGCAGGAGGCTTTGGGGGGCTGGGCCGGGGCTGGTGGTTCCCTGACCCCCAGCTCCCTGCTGTGTCAGGCGTGGACATCAGATAAAGCAAAGATCTCGGAGGTGTCTGCTCTGCTGTGGGGAGGGAGAAGAGGACTGTTCTGTTCACACTCCCCAGGGAAGGAACTGGGGGGCACAGCCGAGTACTAAGCAAGAGGGGGGTGAGGGGTTCAGGGTGTTGCTGTACCTAAAGCATCTTTACGGGTTCTTCCAGAGCTTCTGCCGCACCGAGTGGACTCGATCACTGTTTATAGCTAGTACTCTGAAAAAGGTACATCAACTGAAACTTCTGATTTCAGAAGTTTCAGCCTGTTGCCGCCCATACCCGTCAACCCTGAGCATTCTCACTCGGAAAAAAAAATGATCTTTCTGTGAACGAGCTGTCTGGCTCAGATTAAGAAAAGACTCTCTTTTTATGTCTAACAGCATGTAGCTTCTGATTATCTTCTGGCTTACAGCGCGTTCTCAAACTTCATGCAAGTACTCACGCGCTTCTCACTTTAGTCCACTCCTGTACCGGAGGGCAGTGTCTGTGGCGGGGTCATTGCTGGCTGCAGAAGGTTGGCCTGGCCATTTCGGTTCTGATCAGGGTGGTCTGAGGCTGGTGGTGATTTTGGTGGGGTGGAAGGCCTGCCCCATGCACCAGGCAAGGGGATACTGTTCGTGTAGATTTCACAGGACTTGGTGGCAGACTGAGTGGGGCAGGGCAGGAGCTGGCGGTGTGGGAGGGACTGAAGAGATGACAGCCAGGATCCCGGCTTGGGTCACTGCGTGAGGATGGAGAAAGATAAGGAGTTTGGTCTGGGGCACATAGGAGGTCTGGCAGGGATGCTTTAAGAAGCTGTTCCAGGACTCAGCCAGCAGCAGGCATGGGGAAATGCCTTCCCTCACTTGGCAAGTATTTCCTGAGCACTGTTAGCCAGGCACATAAGTTGGCACTTGGGAAACATCAGTAAGCAAAACAGAAAAATTACCTTCACCCTTGTAGAACTTATGTACTGACATGGGAGACAGACAACAAACCAAAAAACATGATAAATTTATGTGTTTTGAAGTGATGATCGTCATTGAAGATTAAAAAAAAAAAAAAAAAGCAAAGAAAGAGACCAGGAATCTTGAGGGGAAGGGAGCTGTGGTTTTAAATCTGGCGATAGCAGAGACATGGGGAAGAGTGTTCCAGACAGAGAGAACAGCCAGTGCAAAGACCCTGAGGCAGGAGTGTGCCTGACCCCTTTGAGTGGAGAGAAAGGAAGCCAGTGAGTCAGGAAGTCAGAATGAGCAAGGCGTAGGGGAAAAGAGCTGAGATGAGAGCAGCCAAGGTCAGGTGTTCAAGGACATTGCAAGGACAGCGTCTTCTAAGTGTGATGGGACCGAGGAAGGAACTCGATATTCTGGAGTATTTTTGTTTTGTTTTGTTTTAAAGATTTTATTTATTTATTTGACAGACAGAGATCACAAATAGGCAGAGAGGAAGGGTAGGGGAAGCAGGCTTCCCGCTGAGCTGGGAACCCTGATGCGGGCCTCGATCCCAGGACCCTGAGATCATGACCGGAGCCGAAGGTAAAGGCTTAACCCACTGCCACCCAGGCACCCTCGATATTCTATTTTATCGAAGTCACTGTGGTGACCATGGGAAAGGGAGAGGCAGGGGGACCGTTGAGGAGGCTGTTGTGATAATCCAGAGAGCAGTGATGGTGGCCTGGACCATCTGCTGAGAAGTGGGAGAGCCTGGGTATGTTTGAACAGTAGGGCTGGTAGGAGAGAGGAGACTGGAGTTGGCGTCATGGTGAAGAGAAAGGCTGCAGGTGACCATCAGGCCCCTTTCCTTGGCTGTGAGGGGAGGCTTGGCCCTCTTTCCCTAGCATATTCTAGAACCTCCTGCCTTAAGAGAGTTGGGAGCAGGATAATGCTCAGAGCAGGAATCCTGGGACTGGCACAGCCCAGAAAGTGCTTGCTTCCCACCAGCCACCTATGTCCCTGTCATGCCAGGACCCACACTGACATCCTGCTCGTGACCCCAGCCATCGAGGTAGCCAGGCTCTTCCCCACTACCAGGCAACATACAGCCCTTGAGTTCAGTAGCTTCTCACTTGCTTCTCTTCCCTCAGCCCTTTCTGCCCCAAACCACAGCCACCAGGGAATGACAACAACCTACCAGATTCACAGACTGACCCCTACCATCGTCAGGGTCTGCTGCCCCCACTGTACCTACTGTCCCCACCGTCGTGAGGAAGAATGCTTCTTTGCCAGTTCACTGTTACTCTGAGGCCCAGCGGGCAAGGCCTAGGTAGAGGGTTGGATCCCCCACAGACATGACAGGTGGACACTGCTCCTTTATCCCAGGGCACATCGGGGCAGCACAGTGAGGGTCCCGGCCCACCGCTCCCTGACGGAGCCACCGTGAGGCACGACAGAAGGGCTTCCTGCTCTGAGGACCTGCACGGAGACCGCCCCATCTCCCTGTGTTTCTGTAAACTCGGGGTTGTGAGACTATTTTAAAACCTTCTGAGCAGAGCCCCGGCTGCTCATCTTCAAGGATGAGATTTTGTTTCCTGTCAGCCTCTTGCTCGGAAAAACAGACTCTGCCCCTGACTGAAGTGTTTCCAGTATGGGGGGTGTGAGGGAGGAAATACTTCCTTATGAGATGCTCACGGGGCGCCCAGAAAAGGTGAGGCAGGGAGACGCCTGGGGCTGGAGCAAAGGCAGGGGCTTTGGGTCACCTTTCTGTGGGTGGACTTGCTTTATTGGCTGCCTACAGGTCTGACAGGGGAGTCCCTCTCTCTTTCATACAACTATGGATCAAGCCATCAAGTATTTATTGTGAAGTATTGCTCAAAAGTTTTATCCGAAGAATGGGAGAATTTTTAGCTCCGCTGGTCCCCCCACCCTTCTCCCCCTCGCAGATACACGGGCCCAAGGGAGACTGCTCTTGGGTAACTGATGTCAGGAGAGTCTTAAAGGGTGGGTGTTCCTCTGACACCTTAAAAGCATCTGGTCCATCCCACATGGATAATGGACAGGGAGACAGGCCTTGAAATGAGGGGCGACCCACCCTGATTTGCGCCAGCTGAAGGCAGAGCACTCAGAGCTCTTCCCCAAGGAAAGACCTTTGTCACACTTAAGCTTCTGGGGAGCAGGAGGGACCATCCTCTGTCACAGGATACCCACAGCCTGTCCTCAGAGGCCAGAGCCAACTGGTGGAGCGGAAGTCCTGTACTATTCTTGAACTACAAGTTGGAAGGCAAGTGCAGGGATTTGCAGCCCGTCCCTGGCTCGGGGCAGATTGGAACCACAGGGCAGGCTGCTTTCCTCTGCCCCCACTCTGAGTCTGCCTCCCTCAGGAGTCCATGAACAGTCCCATTCGACACTCACAGGATGGCACTGCCAGGCCTTGTGACGTTGACTGGAAACAGAGCTGGGCAGGGGGTAGACCACTTATTCCCAAGGCTGTCACACCCAGCATGTTGCCATTGGTCTGAAGACAAGACCACGGAGGAAGGACTGCAGCCTGGGAAGGGGAGCTGTGTTCCCTTCTCTCTGCTGGGCCCCTTCCAGAGAGACACCTGCCCTGGCCCCAGGGATCAGAGGGTCTTTAAAGTTCGAGTGATACCCTGTAAGGACAGGAAAATGGCAAGGCTTGACCAGAGAGGCTGCTAGATGCTGTGTTAGACACACCCTTGCCTCTTTGTGCTATTCTGAAAAGCAGTCTGCAGCAGGAGCCCATGTCTGTTTTCTGAGTTCCTGAGTTTGGGATGAGTAAGCCAGCCAGCCCCTCTCTGTCCCCCAGTCTGGCGCTTGGAATGTTGAGAGGGAGGTGTCTGCATCCTGGGGATGAGGCACAGCGAGGTGGAGGGGTGTACACACCCCCCCCACCAAATCTTGGAATCCCACAACGTGGGCTTTGACCTCAACTCACCCACTCACTACCTGTGCAGGCAGGTCTCTGTACCTCTGTGGCCCTCAGTTTCCCCACCTGGAAAAGGGGGGTTAGTAATTCTTTCTTTGCAGACGAATTTAAGATTTTAAAAAAGAAAAATGTACATATAATACTGTATTCATTCCCAAGCCCACCATAACAAGGACCACAGACTGGGCAGCTTAAACAACAGACATTTATTTTCTCACTGTTCTGGAGGCCCCAAGTCCAGTATCAAGGTGTCAGCAGGGCTGGTGCCATTGAGGCCTCTGTCCTTGGTGTGCAGATGGCCGCCTTCTCCCTGTGCCCTCACATGGTCATCCCTCTGTGCATGTCGGGGTCCTCATCTCCTCTTCTTAGAAGGACATCAGTCTCATTGGATTAGGTCCCCGACGGACCTTATTAACCTAACTGTCTCTTTGAAGACCGGCTCCCCCACATTCTGAAGTACTGGGGGTTAAGACTTCAAGATATAAATTCTGGGGGGACACGGCTCAGCCCCTAACTGCCCCCCCAGTGCCTGACCCCTAAGTAGGTATGTAGTAAGGAGTCACTTTCATCAACGTCTTTTTTTTTTTTAATTTATTTATTTGTCAGAGAGAGAGGGAGAGAGAGCAAGCGAACACAGGCAGACAGAGTGGCAGGCAGAGGCAGAGGGAGAAGCAGGCTCCCTGCCGAGCAAGGAGCCTGATGTGGGACTCGATCCCAGGACGCTAGGATCATGACCTGAGCCAAAGGCAGCCGCTTAACCAACTGAGCCACCCAGGCGTCCCTCATCAATGTCTTTTAAAAATAAGAACAGAAGTTACAAAAATCAGTGGTTTACTTAAGCCAGGTGATGGGAATGAGGGAGAGAGAGGGACCGGATCCATTTAGCTGCTCAGCAGATTTTCACTGACCCTCTCCTGCCATGGGCCAGGCCCTGCTGTAGGCACTGGGGCTCGTCAGTGCACATCATGTGTCCAGCCTCTGCCCTCGCAAAGCTGAGGTCCTCACATAGGAGACGGACAGTGAGCAAAATCCATCAGTGAAGTGTGTCAGAGGCCAGCCAGCGGTGCGGGGGATGCTGTGGGGCTACCTCCTGCCTGTGGCCCCCTCCCACAGGCCCTCCCCCTCCCTGTCGGGCCCCGGGGTCTGGTCTCCCACTCACAGGAGGCCGCTCTCTCGTCTCTCTGTCCCCTGCAGCGTGGAGGGCGAGGCCCCCAGCAGCGAGACCGGCACATCGCTGGACAGCCCATCCGCCTACCACCAGGGCCCCCTAGCGCCTGCTTCCAGTCTGAGCCCCGACCGCTACGAGCACGCGTCGGTGGGAGCCTATGGGCTGTACTCGGGGCCGCCGGGGCAGCAGCAGCGCACACGGAGGCCCAAACTGCAGCACTCGACCTCCATCCTGCGCAAGCAGGCCGAGGAGGAGGCCATCAAGCGCTCTCGGTCACTGTCTGAGAGCTATGAGCTCTCCTCCGACCTGCAGGACAAGCAGGTAGGCGGGGCCCGCCTTGGGAGCAGGTGGGGGGGCTGGGAGATAGGCAGCCAGGTGGCTCTGGCTGGAGACAGGTGCCAGGGCCTTTGCTGGGCCGGCCTGAGGCTGCAGGAGGCTCAGCTCTCCCACAGACTGACGTCCACTCAGGTGCACCTGTGCTATGAACATGGCCTTCACCTCTGCCCAGGGTACCCTTCTTGCTCTGCCCGAACCGCAGAGGCACCCTGAGCGGAGGGACTGGGGTGTCAGGACTTGGGTCTCCGCCCCATTCCCTGTCCCCATGGCCATGCACACAGGTTCAGTGGCCAGATGCTGAGTGTCTGAGGTCCCAGGGGACACCTGAACCTTAGATAGTCCTCAGGAGGAGTCCCCAAGGAGAAGAGCAGGAGGTCAGTGTACAACATAAATAGAACACGCTCCGAAAAGAACACCAACCTGTCCACAGCCCGCGGGCGAGGTTGCTTTATAGCCCCTTTGGGTTACAGCTCTGTGTTCTCGTGGGAAACGGCCTCCCTGAAGGCCTGCTTGCTCCCACAGACCCACCGTGGGGTTGGCACCCATGTGCCAGCAGGGTGAGGAGGGTGCATGGCCTGCCCGCCTGGCTGGGCTCCAGGGAAGGACTAAAGATAGCCTCCTGGGTTGAGGGAGAACCCTGTCCCAGCTAGGTGGGGGCTGGGGAGCAGAGGGAATGAGCGATCACTGGGCAGGGGACAGAGGCATCACATTGAGGACCTCGGGAGTACAGGCCCCTAGGAGGCCCTTGAGTAAGAATTCTTGGGTGAAACTGAAGGCACGTTTCTGGC
>PISX010007151.1:19305-91527 GCA_004024625.1 Mellivora capensis
CATGTTCGCCAAATACCCAGTGTGTGCCAGACGCTGTGCTGGGTACTGGGGAGTCCACAGTGGACAGGGTGAGGCCCCAGCTCTTGAGCTGACACTTTGGTCCAGGAGATGGTCCCACAAGCAGGTTAGCAGTAAAGACAGTTTAATTCCAGAGCATGATACAAACCCCAGAGATCACGAAATAGGGGGAAGAAGTGGTGGCTGTGGGAGGTGACAGAATTGGATAAGGACAGTGGGGAAGGCCTCCTCAAGGTGGCATCTGAACTGAGCGTTTGAAGGAAGTGGCCTTCCAGGAAGCAGTAACCCCAGGTGCAAAGGCCCTGAGGCAGAACAAGGGTGGCAAGGAAGAGGTGGTGAAAAGATGAGAAGACCACTGAGCTGTTGAGCTTCCCGGCAATGAAAGCAAGAATGGGAACAGGACAGATTACATGGGAACTGCCCGATGAAAGTAGGGTATACAATTCCATGAAGATTAAAGCCGGATAAGCAAAGTCCCGTTTAGTGAAGGGAGCCCTTTGGCTTCAGGGCCTCGGCACCTTCTGGTGGTTTCCTATCAAAGAGAGCAGGAGTCCTGAGTCATCAGAGCTGCTAGTTCTGCTTTGTGGAAGGGTGTTCCTCTCTGTTCCCTGTCCCTCCCCCGCTGTTGAGACACATCCTTTTAAAGGGAGAGGGAGGGCTAGGGGTCACCTCCGTGTCACGTTACTTCCCAGAGCCTCTGTCCTCCGAGAAGGGGTATCCCAGGGCTACTCTACAGGCTGGAGTATCCCAGGATACTCCTGTGAGTATCGGGTGAAGGCGACATACAGCAGGTGAGCACATGTAAATTGGATTCCCTCCCTGTACCCCAGTAAACTTTCAGGCTGGGCCTCGGGTCCGTGGTGGCCCAGGAGGAGGAATGACCACCATGAGTCTGGGGATTGTATAAGAGCAGGCCTGGGTCAGTGTGTGTCCTCCAGGGAAGACCAGGAAGGAGGAACTGAGGGGGGCTTTGATGACAACACAGAGCCAATTCCTGCCTTTCCAAGGTCCCTCTTCATCCCCCCTCACCCTTACCCCAAATTTGGGGAGCCGGTCTCAGACAAACTGGGCCACTGTCTGATTGTCTAGGCCCCCAGTCAGCAGGAGAGAAAGAGCCCTGAGTGAGCCCTGGGCCTATGCTGGTGGCCCTGGTGTCATGACTCTGCCCCCAAAGGTGACATGAGGGGGCCCAGGCTACCGGCCTTGAAAGGCGGAGGAGGGGAGCTTCCCAGAGCTCAGCCTTGGGCCCTTTATCGGCCCCGTCAGCTTCCAGAGCTCCACTCAAAACCCCCAAAAAACAGTCTGCTTACAGATGTGGAAGTGAGGTCATCTCTTTGGATGGTGTTCAGTAACTTCAGGGCAAGAGAAAAAACAGACCCACCCTGGCTGACTCTGGGCCCAGAAAAGTCATTTTGATCCACCACTCCCTGCCCCCCCACCACGGCATGCACACACACTACCCTCTCCTGCTATGAAGGGAGCCGCTCTGCTCAGCCTGCTGCTCCCTCTCCCACGGGCCCCAGAGAACTGGTGCTTTCAGTGTCTGGGGGGAGCCGGCATCCCTGACGTGGGTGGCCTCCCAGAGCCAGGAAGTGAGGGGACCAGGACCGGCACCAGGGTATGTGAGGCCCCAAGCCCTCTGTTCCTGGCCCACCCCACAGTGGCTCTGAGCGATCCTTTCCCCCAACTCAGGCCCATAGTGTGGATTTGGTCAGTGTCTGTTTGGTTTTTTTTCAGTTAGGTGTGTGTATCTGTCTGGTTCCCTGAGGAGAGGGACCTTATCTTCGCTTCTGGAGGGCAGGGACCTTATCTCTCTGTGCCACCAGCTTTGGTGTGATGCCCGGCACAGCATAGGCAGGTGGGGTCTAGACAGGCCAGGGGGTGGTGCTTTGCCTCCTTGGCACAAGCGTGCCTTCCTCCTGAAGGCCTCGGGCCTCTCCTGGCCCCTTCATCAGGCACCCCCTCTGCCCAGCAGCCCAAGAGCCCTGGCTTGGTGGAGAAGCCAGTTGCTTATCTTGAATTTTCTTTGCTTCCTACAGGGTAGCCTCCTACTTTACAGGCATGTTTTCACTCAGGAGCAGGGCACAGGGAGCAGTCCTCAGGGTTGTCCTTGATCACCAAGGGCTGGAGTGAGCCTTGGGGCTTTGGGAGTCTGGGTGTCACATGGGGGGGGGGGTGGTCCCAGACAGTGCCACCTGCCTATAGCCCGGCCCCGTCTCTGTACCTCACCACGAAGAGGGGCCATCGGAACCTGGGGTGGCAGAATGAGTGCTTGCTCTGGAGTCTGGAGGCCTCTGCCTCTGAGCTGGGTCACTTCTCTGGGCTTCAGTCTCCCCATCTGTCCAGTGAGGGGAGTCGAGGACCCCCCAAACCATAAACATCTTCCAGGAACGCAGCGGAGGGTCTTCTTGGCCCAGCTGTCCCCGTGCTTGGCATGAGCTAAGCTGTCGTGTCCGTCTCATCCGTCTCACCACAGTCCTATGAGGTCGGGCTGAGTGCCGTCCCCGCTTTACAGATGAGGAAACAGGAAATGCACAGCCCCAAGGCTTGCTCAGGGTGGCACAGCTAACGTGGGGCAGGGCCAGGCTTAGAGCCCGGGCCTGTGACCTTGAAGCCTGCTCCCCACTAAGGTGATTATTTCAGGCCTCCCTAAAACTCGGTGACACCCCCCACCACCACCTCCACTAGCTGGTAAGAACACGAGGTCACTGCTGTAAAGAGGAAGTGAGTCCCGAAGCCTGCCACCAAGGGTCCGGGTCCAGGATCTCACTGAAACCTTTGGCTGGTCCCTTAACCTGCTCATGCTTCAGGTTGCTCCCCTCTGGAGGGGCTGCCTTCTCCTCCTCCAGCATCTTGCTAGTTTCATTAAAGCCCAGGCCCCAAGACATGCTGGGGCCAAAGGCTTCTGTGTCCAAAGAAATTTGGAAACGTTCCACCTTTCAAAGGTTCTGGGAGGTCCTACAGGGAACATCCTTGCTTTCCCTTCAACAGGAGGTTTCTCCATCTTCTTGGACCCGGGGAAGCCCTGTTCTGGGCGACCCCATGAGCTTGCCTCCGTGGTTGTCATAAGCAACTTTGGGATGTGCCAAGGACTTTCTGGCTGCTGCAGCCACGGAGCTGAGCGGCGCACATGACCGTGGGTGGGTGTGGTGCTGTGCCAGCGGCGCACGGGGCTGAGCGAACATGGGGCTGAGCTCACTGATGTCCTGTCCTGCCCCCAACCAGGTGGAGATGCTAGAACGCAAGTATGGGGGCCGCCTCGTGACCCGCCATGCGGCCCGCACCATCCAGACGGCCTTCCGCCAGTACCAGATGAACAAGAACTTCGAGCGCCTACGCAGCTCCATGTCGGAGAACCGCATGTCGCGCCGCATCGTGCTGTCCAACATGAGGATGCAGTTCTCCTTCGAGGGTCCAGAGAAAGTGCACAGCTCCTACTTCGAGGGCAAGCAGGTCTCCGTGACTGATGATGGCTCTCAGCTCGGGGCCCTGGTGCCGTCCGAGTGCGGCGACCTTGGCGAGCCTCCCGCCCTCAAGTCTCCCGCCCCGTCCAGCGATTTCGCAGACGCCATCACGGAGCTGGAGGACGCCTTCTCGAGGCAGGTGAAGTCCCTGGCCGAGTCCATCGATGATGCCCTCAATTGCCGCAGCCTGCACGCCGAGGAAGCGCCAGCCCCCGATGCAGGGCGGGCCCGGGACGCTGAGCCCAGGCCGGCCCTGCACAGCGCGGACCACCGCGAACTGGACGAGATGACGGCCTCGTACAGTGATGTCACCCTGTACATCGACGAGGAAGAGCTGTCACCGCCCCCGCCCCTCTCACAGGCGGGGCACCGGCCGCCCAGCACGGAGCCGGACCTGCGGCTGCGGGCTGGGGGTACCGCGCAGGACTACTGGGCTCTGGCCCACAAGGACGACAAGGGGGACACGGACACCAGCTGCCGGAGCACACCGTCGCTCGAGCGGCCCGGGCAGCGGCTGAGGGTGGAGCACCTCCCGCTGCTCACCATCGAGCCGCCCAGCGACAGCTCCGTGGACCTCAGCGACCGCTCGGACCGTGGCTCGCTCAAGAGGCAGAGCGCCTATGAACGCAGCCTGGGTGGGCCGCAGGGCAGCCCCAAGCATGGCCCTCTGGGCGGCCCCCCCAAGAGCCTCCCTCGGGAGGAGCCGGAGTTGCGGTCCCGGCCCCCCCGGCCCCTGGACAGCCACCTGGCCATCAACGGCTCGGCCAACAGGCAGAGCAAGTCGGAGTCTGACTACTCGGATGGGGACAACGACAGCATCAACAGCACATCCAACTCCAACGACACCATCAACTGCAGCTCTGAGTCCTCGTCCCGCGATAGCCTGCGGGAGCAGACACTCAGCAAGCAGACCTACCACAAGGAGACCCGCAACAGCTGGGACTCCCCCGCCTTCAGCAACGATGTTATCCGCAAGAGGCACTATCGCATCGGCCTCAATCTCTTCAACAAGTGAGTGCCTGCCGGCCCTGCAGGAGCACATGGGGAGGGCCTTGCTCTTGTGCCCTAGGGCCTTTGCACGCACTAAGGGTTTAAACGTGTATGTGTGAGGGCGGGACCTTGTGCTAGCGGGGCCTCTAACAGCATCTGGCACAGTGATGCTATCACAGAGGAGATTGGAGCCTGGTGAGCTGTGGGCCCGGCCCCCCCACCCAAGGGCCCTGTCCTGGGGAGAGCAGAGGCTCACAGGCTGACTACAGCCAAATGAGGGGTTTCTCTGTGACAGAGCAATACGGGGACAGTTCAGGGCCCCGGGAGCACCTAGAGCAGCACCCAGCGCACAGTAGCTTCTCAGGAAACGTGAATGTGAAGGCTGACAGCGCTGCGTTTTGTGCCCAGTTGGGACCACCAGGCTCGGGGGTTTGGATTGGCTTCGCTGGGTGACGAGGGGCACGAAAGACTTTGGGCAAGCGCGTGATGAGGTCCGTGTCTGAGCAAGATCTCCCAGGGCTGGGGCAGGCTCAGCTGTCAGAGGCGCGCGTCGGGGGAAACAGGACAGAGACGTGCTAACAGAAGTCTCAGCAAGGTCCCTGTGGTAGATGTGTGAATTGGGTCTGTTGAGGGACCGCTCCCCCCCGGCAGTTCTAGAAAGGTGCTGTGGGGGCAGTCCTGAGAGCCGATTTAAGGAGGGAGACGGGTATTTAAAGCAGGCTATTCTTAGCACGGCCGAAAATAGCAAGCGGAAGGGGAGGAGGGCTGCACACTCCCTTGGAAGGGACGCCGGCGGGCTCTGGTTATTAAACATCGTATTTCACATCATTTCCATCCACAGGGCCTCTGGGATTGGGGCTCATCGGACGTCAGCCTGGCGCTGACTCCTCCAAGGTTGGGGACACGGCCGGACTGCCTGGTGGCAACTGACAGGCATCCGCTGCACTTCCCCGCTCTCTGCTTCCTCTTCAAGATGGAGGGAGGGTTGGGGGGCACTTTTGAGCCATCCCTCGTCCAGGTGGAAGTGCTGCACTGTCTCAGGGGACTCAAAGAGGCCTGTCCCTGGAGGGAGGGTATAGGGAACAGGATGTTTACATGCGAGCAGTCAGCGGGCTCTGGGTCGCTGGTCCTCATTCAGCTGAGAGCTTCGAGTCTCAAGGACCTTGCATCTGCCTGGGAGCTCTCTCCTGAGACTCCCATCAGCTCAGGGCTCACGGCACGTAGGGACAGCCTCACTGCTGCACGAGCTGTGGCTGGCCAGCACATTAGCCGAAAGGACCATATTCTGCTGAGCCCATCCTGAGCTCTGTCCCAGAAGTCTGCTTCCACCCACTTCTGGGCACAGCCAGCTCCCAGGTCATCTTAGACCCAGGCCAGGGCCCTCCTGGGAAGGGGGCTGAACTGACCTGGGGGCTCCCTTAGTGCCCGAGCCCACCACATCCCTGATATGGGGGTCCCAGCCGTGTCGACAGGTGGAGGCCAGAAAAAAAACAGTCCCTCCAGCAAGCAGCGTTGGTCTGTGTAGATGCTCTCTAGTCTGTTTTTATGGGTGCGGTACTGGACTATATTCCCCGTGGAAAATGAAAGCCTTCCAGTTAGGATAACGTTCCCTTAGGCTCTTGTCGTTTTTGGAGTCTCTCCTCCCAGATCTTCACTCTGTGCATGTGTGCGCTCTTAGGAACCGCAGACAGCCGTGGTTCAGAGCACAGCTCCCAAGCCAGACTGCCCAGGCCCACAGCCTGGCCTTCCGTCTGTACAGTGTTCCTGGGCCCAATAGTGTCCACCTCACAGGGCGTGAGTTGTAAGGAAGCAGGTATGTGAAGTGTTTGGAGCAGCACCTGGCACCGAGGAAGCCCTTTCCAAGTGTTAGCTGCTGCCGCTGTGGCCTTGCTGACATTATCTGGGGCCTGGGGTTGTGGACGTCATCTTACTGGGATATTACTGCACGGCTTACTGGTGGAGATCCAGCCCTCCGCCCCACCCCACCCCCGTCAGTGTGCATGGGCCACCTCCCTCCCTCCTGCTGCTCTGTAGTGGTCCCTACCACTACAGGTGTGAGGCTAGCCATATGATTGACCTGGCCCCTTGCTTCCACTTCCTCGTAATTACCAACCATAGAGGACGAGTGTCTTTACATACACTCTCAAGAGAGTCTATAGAGAAGCTAGCTAAAAGCAGAATTATGGAGGCTTAGGTAGGCACGTTTTTCACTGGAAACTTACCCTTTAAAGGGGAGCTCTATCCATTTCCTCTCTCTGCTGCTGATCTGAGAGGTCCTCATTCTCCCACATGCTTGGCAACACCGTGTTCTCTCCCCACCCCCAGTCAAAGGGTAGACATGGTTGTCTCTTGGTCTTTTTAGTTTGCATTTCCTAGCATCTAAAATGGAGCAATAGAGCATCTATATGTGTCTTTTTTCTTTTTTTTTTTTTTTTTTAAGTAATCTGTACACCCAACATGGGGGTTGAACTTACAACCTTGAAATCAACTCACATGCTTCACTGACTCAGCCAGCCAGGGGCCCCCAGTTCATATTCTTGGCTCGTTTTCTTCTTTCAGGCTATTTGTCATGTTGATTTACCAGTAGTTCTTTATTTGTTGTGGATACTGATACTTCATAATTACAAACATTTTCTGTCTATCATTTGTCTTTAAAATTGTTTTCTTTTGAGCTATAATTCACAGTATCCTAAAATTCACTGTTATAAAGTGTACGGTTCGGTGGTTCTCAGATATATGTCTTTTAACTTTGTGCTTTTTCATCTAACAAAAGTGCTTGCAATTTTTTGTGTTTTTAAAATTGAGATCATTGCCATCCAACGTCAGTTTCAGGTATACTAGGTAATGATTCCATTTTTTATGTATATTGCAAAATGATGACAAGAAGTTGTTACCATCCCTCACCGTAGTTACAATTTGTTTTTTCTTGCCACAAGACTTTTAAGATCTACTGTCTTGGCAACTTTCAGGCAAACAATCCAGTATTATTAAGCACAGTCACCATGCTGTACAGGAAGGTTTTAATTTTAATTAGCTAAATTCATATTTTCTTGTTTCATTTCTTTGGCTTTTTATGTTATTTATTTTAAAAAGGGCTCTGCCCAGGGACACCTGGGTGGCTCAGTCGGTTAGGCGATCTCAACTCAGGTAACAATCTCTGGGTCGTGAGTTCAAGCCCTGCATTGGGCTCCACGCTGGGCATGAAGCCTACCTTAAAAATAGTAATAATTAAAAGGGGCCTTGCCCCCAAATAATCAATACAGTGATAATTATAATAATAAAAATTAAAAGGGGCTCTGCCCCAAATCATAAATAGCTTTAAAAAAAAATTTTTTTTTTCAGTGTATTTCCATGCCCTTTAGGACTTTAAGCTGAAATTTGTTTTGGAGAGGAGAACCACACAAGGTGAGGGGTCCAACTTTTTTTTTTTTTTTTAAGATTTTATTTATCTGTCAAAGAGGGCCAGGGAGCACAAGCAGGGGGAGCGGCAGACAGAGGGAGAAGCAGGCTCCTTGCTGAGCAAGAAGCCTGATGAGGGACTCGATCCCAGAACCCTGGGATTTTGACCTGAGTTGAAGCCAGGCGCCCAACCATCTGAGCCACCCAGGCACCCCCCAACTTCTGTTATTCTGTAGAGCTTAGCCAGTTGTTTGCAAACAATTTATTCAACAATCTGTCCTTTCTTCGTGGACTTGAAGTCCCATCTAATTCCTCATGAATGGGACCTTTTCATTCATTCAGCAGCTATTTCTTGAGCGCCTGCCACACACCAGGGTGTGTTTCAGGGGCCCGGGACAGATCAGGGAACAGAACGAAGATGCTTGTAAAGCTCCATGTTAACCGTTACAGGGCCTGTCCGTTCCTCCACGAGCAGCAGACTTGGGGTCTCGTGTGTTTGCTTATTGGGGCAAAACCCCTTCCTTGGGCTTCATAAAAATTGTCTTGGCTGTTTCGGGCAGGGATTCTTCCACATGGATTTTGGAATCCGCTCACTAAGACCCATGAGCAACCCCAGCCGACTTTGTCGCCAGTGTTGCCTTCAGCTCCGAGACTCACTTGGGGGAGCCTGTGTGTTTCCAGTGCTGCAGTCCAGCCGCAGAGGTGCTACTGAGGTTAAAGTTCACAGAAACATAACACGAATCCAGTGCCCCCGGCGCACACTAGCCATGGCGCAGGTGCTCATGGGCCACACGTGGCCCCTGTGCCTGACAGCACAGATCTGGCGCAGCTCAGCCGCCCCAGACTGTGCTCGTGGACAGCGCTGGTCTAGAGCACTGAGGGACAGGCAGCGGCAAGTCTGGCTCCACACAGGGCGTGGGGCAGAGTGGGACGGCGGGCCCACAGCAGCAGGTGCTGATGGACATCGAGGGAAACGTGCCCCCGGCCTCCCACCCAGGCCCACCCCGCCCTCCGGATAGCTGTCAGTTCCCACCCCCTTCCAGCAGTAGGCTTTCCCAACACAGAACCGCAGCCGCCCCCCCATCCCCAGATAGGGTCCATGGAAGATCTGAATGAGGAACCCAAAGTGGGCAAGGGAGCCCGCGAGTGGGGAGGAAAAACAAAACAGGAGACCCGAGAACGTGAGGGAGGTAGGCAGGGAGGGACATCCATGGGGCCCCTGGAAGAGGCAGCAGTCTGCCTGACATCCAGATGTTCCCCCAAGCACCTGCTCTTCACAGAGGCTGCTCATGGAGCTCAGGGCCCCAGAGGAAGGGTGGGGGTCCAGAAACTAGAGGCAAGAGCTTTTCAGCCCCAGCTCTACCACACACCAGCTGCAGGGACATGGCAACTCCTTGCACTCTTGGAGCCTTGCCACCTACATCTGGAAAATGGGTACAAGGTTCCTGCCTCCCAGGGCCTGGTGAGGATTAGAGGAAGTAGAACTGAGAACTTTTCCTGGGGCCCACCAGCAAGGAGGAGCTTCTGGGTGGCAGCTGGGGCTGCTGTGCCCAGAGCAAAGGGTTGGGGGCTTCCAGGAACGCGGGCTGTAGGAGGACCCCGCAGGTGGTTTGGTGGACAGAACAGTCAGAGGTCATGGCAGTGGCTGATAATTCCATGTGCTTAGCATGTGCTGGACACTGTTCTACAAGTTTTCTTGCTGGGGGGTAGAGACTCTTATTAACCCCACTGTACAGATGGGTGGACTGAGGTCCCAAGAGGGTCACCTGTCTGAGGTCACACAGCCAGCAGGGGGGCCAGCAGGAACTCTCACCGCCTCACCCGACTCCATGTCAGAATGGCCGCTACATGTGTGGCCCCGTGCGCCCCCCATCAGCTCACTGGGCCACAGAGGTAAATGGAGAGCTCGGGAGGAAAAGTCACACCACCCAGAGGAGGCCACACGGCCCTGGAGAGGTCATCCTTGGGCAACCACAGCACCAGGAGCCCGGGTCAGTACCCCAACAGCCCTAATGGGGTCCCCCGTTCCTGTGTTTCACACATGTGTTCAGGGATATGGGTCTCCTTGCATCATTCTCCTCTTTCATGCCTCTCTCACACAGACAAGAGCCCAGGCAACTGTAGCCCAGGCCAGTTTTGTCCAGGTAGACCTGGCCAGACCTCTCCCGCCTCTGAAAGAGTGTGCTCTTCCCCAGAGCTCCCCTGTGATGAAACAGGTACTCCCATCAGGGAGTGATCACCCCGTCTCTGAGGAGCATGTAAGTTAGGGCCTCAACAACCACTAGGTGTGACGGTGTACTAGGACTCTTGCTTGGGCTGGGAGCTGTTCACAGGGCCCTCTGAGGTCTCTTCCACCTATGGCCCAGCCCCTGGTGCCGGCCAGACGCCCCCATGGTGTCATTCCTTTCTGCAGAGGGGAGGTGGAGAACCCTGGCGTGAGTCTGGGATGCTCCGAGATTTCCCCCTTCCTGCATCCCTGGACAGTCACCTGTTCTCCACCTGCATGGGAATCAGGCTTAGAGGCTACAGGGCTGGGCCAGCCTCTCTCAGTGAGCAGAAGAGCTGTGGGTGGGCTCCTGATGGGCAGCCCCAACTCCGTGCTCCTCGTGTGTGACGTGTTTCTTATGAGTAATGAGAACACCAGTGATGACAGCCAGCCCATAGAAACACGTATCAGGTCCCAGGCGCTGCGCGAAACACTTCCTGTGCTTCGGCTCACTGAATCCTCACGGTGACCCTGTGACACTTGGCTCTAGGGAGCCAGGGCTCAGAGAGGTCGGGTGCTAGCTCGAGGCCACAGAGCCAGACATGCTGGCTCCAGGGTTCCGGCGACTATTCGCCGTTGCTGGGAGTGCTGACAGTTGACAGATCAGCTCTCTTCGGAGCACTTTGAGCTACTAAGAAGGAAGCTGGCTTTCCATTCCCCTGGAATCCAGTCCATGATCCTCACCACTCTCATGGCCCTAGCGGTCCCTAGCTGCCTCCTGGGTCTGGGGTATCTGGTGCTGAGTTTCTCAGGAAAGAAAACCAAGCCAAGGCAGGCCCCGCAGGGCAGCTGGCCGTGATGGAGGGTGATTCCTCCACCTTCTCTCTGCAGTAAGGACAAGCCCCGTTCAGCTTGGGCTCCCGGCATCAGGAAGAGCTTTGTAAAAACCAGAGCTGCATGAAATTGTCTGAAGAGGTGGTGAGCTTGCTGGCTCTGGGAGTATGTAAGCAGAGGGAAGGGGGTCATTCCTTCATAGGCCGCTGGGGGGCATTTGAGCCCGGATCGCTGAATTGAAGGGCACTTCCAGGCACACAGGGGTCCAAGTACCGAACTTGGTGAGTCCCTCCTCCTGTGGTCAGCTGAGACGTTACTGGGACGGCCCCCTGACCGCACAGGATCCATGGGCCCTGCAGGTAAACACACCCTGTGTTGGTCTCTGTTCATCAGGGCCTTTTCCGCTGCAAGCGACAGGAACCCAATGAGACTGGTGGAAGCAGAGGTCTTACTGGGTCTGGATCTGGAAAACTGTTGGGCATCTCATGGCCATTTTCTCCCCAGAGCTTCCCTGCCAGTGCCCCACCAGGGCAGGAGGCCTGCCAGCTATCCCCACCCCAGGGTCCAGCCTCCCAGCAGCCCTGGCAGGAAGAGAGCTGCTCCTCTCTTGTCGGCTCCTGCTGGCTTGCTCGCTCCAGACTGCTCACGATCAGAGCAGGATCGGGGGCTCTGAGTGGCCAGGCTGGGAGCCCACAGGCTCAGGGGGACAGCGTGGGTGGGGTGGGAAATCCGGAGGCCGGCTCACTGCTGACCACTCGCACATCTCTCCGCGACGGCTCGGGTAACTAGAAAGGACAGAAGCCTGTAGACCCCTGCTGGGATGAGAGCCTGCAGAGCACTCAGCTGGGGCTCCAGCAAGTGGGTGAACGGTGAGCACGGTGCCTGCCCTGTAACTGCCCTCCCTGGGGCCCCGCCAGCTCGGTGTCCCCACTGACTGCTCGCAGCCCGGGGATAAGAGGTGCCCATGAGAGCCGCCCCTGGTGGGCTCTGCAGGCGCTTGCCTGGCACAACCAAGTCTGAATCAGCAGCTGACGTGGAACAAAGCTGGCCCCGCCTGGTGGCCCACAGCAGGGCCAAGCCTTGGCCTTTCCCACTCCAGCCTGTCATGCTAAAGCTTTTCTAGGACCCATTACAGTGGGGCCCAGAGCGCAGAGACAGGCCAGGTGCAGATGGCACAAATGTCCCCCTCAGCACCTGTCGACACTGGGCCCTTAGAGAAGCAAGCTGGCCCAGCAGCTGGATAGACGGGCTTTTCAGCAGCAGTGAGGGTGGGGAGGGCGGAGTGAAACTTTTCGGAGCTTCTTGGAGCAAAGGAATGGGTTGAGACTCCTGGCACGCTTTCTGTCGCCTGGCCCCCTGGAGGCCAGTTATTTGACCTTTCTGTGCCTTCTTTGCATTATGAGTCAAATATGGCTTTTGCGTTGGCCATTCTTTCTAGCAGGGTTCCTCTTCCCAGCTCCCGGCTCAGTGCCACCTCCCCAGGGAGGCCTTTCCGGGTAATCCCTCCCACCCCTTCCAGCCGAAGTCCACGCCTTCTCCAGGTCCCCGTGTACTGCTTTGGTTTACTTCTGCTTGTTGCTGACCCTCCTCTTGGAGCCATAGGACTGGCAATATTTTTGAAGGCTCAGGGGCATTGACTCATTTAACCTTCACAGTACCTCCGCCGTCTGCACCATCACTGGCCCCATTATTCAGACAGGAAAACTGAGGCACAGGGAAATTAAGTAACTCGACCTAGGTCACCCAGCCTGAAAGTGGAGCCTGGGTTTGAGTACAGGCCTCTGGCTCCAGAGAACATACCTGTGATTCCTGTGCTGTGAGTATTTTGGGGAGTTTATGGGAGTATCCTGGGAGTTTATGTTCCTCCTTTACCACGCTCCAGCTAGGGTGTTTTTCAAGGATAGGGACTATGTTGGTTTTTTGTGGGGTTCTTGGTGTTTGTTTGTTTGTTTCTTTATAAGATTTTATTTATTTGTCAGAGAGACAGAGCACAAGCAGGCAGAGTGGCAGGCAGAGGAAGAGTGAGAAGCAGGCTCCCTGCTGAGCAGGGAGCCCAATGCAGGGCTCGATCCCAGGATCCTGGGATCATGACCTGAGCCAAAGGCAAACGCTTAACTGACTGAGCCACCCAGGTATCCCTAGGGATGGGGACTTTGGGCCACAGGCCTGCTAGCACAACCCCAGGCCCAGAAGAGGTGCTCGATAGATGTTTGTGCAATGAATGAAGATGTGAATCCAGGGGCAGAAAGCCCGGATCTTGTCCTGCAGGGTTTGCGAGGCCCTGGAAGATTTTAAAACAGGGTGCTGGTGATGCCGGCAAAGGCATGCTTTCCCCGGGGCACGTTTTGTTCCTCTTCTGTTGGGTGAGCTCTGTGTAAGCCAGGCCCTTGCTGGACCCAAGGATAGGAACCAGATGACCCCAGTCTGTGTCCTTTTCAGTCCTTAGGGCCTGGGGTTCCAGACAGAAGTCCCGCAGCACCCTCGTAATGAAGGGAATGGAAAGCCACAGCCGGGGAGGGAGACAGAGCCCCACCACTGTGTCTGTGCCTGGGGGTGGAACCAGATGCCGTAGGACCCAGCTTCGTAGCCAGACTTCCCCTTCTTTGCCAGTCTGGGTGGGCTCTGGCATGTTGACACAGCACAGCTTAATTCCTCTGTCACATCGGCATCTGTCACAGGCTGGCCAGGTGCTGTGCGCACCAAGTCTCTCAGGGACTAGAGAGCAGGGGCGTCCTTTCACAGTGGGCTCCCTGGTTCCCTGTGGCAAGGGAAGGCACCATAGGGATCACACAGCTCCCAGAGGAAGAGCCACGCATCCCTTCTTTCACAGTGCGTTGGCCATGGTATGTCACCTGGTCCCCTAAGTGCCACAAGGGTGTGCAGCACTAATGACTCCTCCCCATGCACCCCTTCACCCAGCAGGTCACTGTGTGTGACATTTAGCAAGACCTAGGGCACGTCCCTTTGAGTCAACATGGAGCTCTGCAAGGGAGCAGGTGGATCAAGGAGGCCTGGCAGGGCCCCCAAGAGCACACTCGGGGCCTCACTGCACTGTTGAGGTAGACGGGACCACCAAGGTCTCCACAAGCCGGGAACTCACATCCTCGGATGTCCAGTGCACCGACTGAAGAGGATGGTGAAGACCAGACCACTCTCCTTCATAAAGCCATCCAGAGGCTTCCTTGGAGAACCACGTTCATCCTGACCTTGGACCCCCAGCCTGGACCGCACCCCCGACCCCAGCTCCTTAACTGCACCTCTGGCCACCCCATCCTTTGCCTCAGTTGCTGGGCAAGCTCCTGGTCACTGGTCAAGGTCCAATGAGTTCAGATTCCTTTCTCCTGTGACGTCACCGTGAAACCTGCCGGTTGGAACCTGTCCCTCCCACCTTTGGTTCAGACTCGGATCCACCAGCAATTATTGTCATCTCTACCCTCAGGCAGTGTTGGGAAACTGGGTGCTTCTCCCCACCTCTTGCCCTGCAGCCTGGATGCCTCTGGGAGGCTCCTCGCTGACCTCACACTTCAGACCTAGCCTTGCCCTTCGCAGAGCACGGACGTCAGGTCCCATCACTGCCCGATTCGGAACACACTAGGGCTTCTCCTCTCACTCAGAGGAAAATCAGATTCCCCCTGTGGCCTGCACAACACTGTGGGATCCGGCCCACCCACCCTGCTGCTCTCCTCTCTCCTCCCCCAAGGCCTCTCCTCTTAGCCACCCCAGATAGCTTTCTGGTCCTGGATCCTGCAAAACCCTTTGTCACCGCAGGGCGTTTGCGTTCACTGTTGCTTCTACCCAGAAACATCTCTAAGGACTTAGGTCACTGCCCAGTGTCACCTGCTCAGGGAAAGCATCTCATTTTCCTGCAGAAACCCCTCCCTCTCCTCTCTAGCTATCATTGATTCAGTCCTTTTGTCCTTTAGACCAAGGATTAGAGCCTGCCATTGTGGGGTGTTCCTGACCAGCGCCCCTCACTGCTGTCATCCTGAGCAGTACCTAACAAGAAAGTAGAGTCTGGGTACTTAATCTGTGAAGAATCCGCATCCCCATGGCCCCTTGTAAGACACTCCCCCGCTGTGTTCTGTTCTTCCCAGGCGGAGGAGCCCGGATCCTGAAGTCCGAGATACTGTGTGACGTTGGTGTGTAAACACGGGAGGGGGCCGAGTGGGGACAGCAGCCAGCCCCCCAAGGAAGCAGGCCGGGACTGGATCTGGGCCCCCAAGCGAGGGGCGGACACGGGATGCCTGAGTGGCGTGGCCCAGCCCAGCGCTCCGGTGGCGGCCACACAGGAGCACAGGCCCGGGAGTGCCAGCTGGCCTGATTTTTCAAGAGAAGCTGGAAATCTGGATTCTAGATTGAGCTACCCCAATTTCTGTGTGTTCACTAGAATCCCTACTGTTAACGTCGTGTAAGCTAAAGAAAAGACGTCTGTGGGCTTGCCGGGGTGACCTCTGACCTCGAAGATGAGGAAGAGGGAAGTGGGCACGGGCTGGGGCCCCGCGGGTGCTGGCGTGGAGAGGGCCGTGACGGAGCGTGAGCAGCCGAGCAGCTGGAGAGGCTCCTGGTTGGCTACGCCAGGATCCTAGGGAGGAGTGGGGTCTGTGGAAGGATTGGGGGAGCCGTGCCAGGGCCCAGCTGGCCAGCAGCCACTCCCAGCCGAACGCCTGAAGGTGATGTTAGGGTGTGTGGTCATCCTGGGCTAAAAATAGCAAGGTCACCTTGCAGCAGGGGCCCTGTTTTTGCTTGCAGGTGGAAATACAGTCTGTGTTGGATGCTGCTGTCAGTCAGGAGCCACGTGGTTTATGGGGACAGGTGGATGCCCGGTGTTGCTGCCGGGCTGCTAGGGGAGATCAGAACTCTGACCTCCACCTGCCAGGCCCAGCGGTAGGGCCTGGCTCCCCTCACCCCACCCTCATAGGTGCTGGGTACACCGCCAGGGTTCCATAGCTCCTCAGGCCCGTCTGAGGCTCTGGGATCGTCAGAGGACATCTGCCTTCCAAGAGTGCGAGGTCACTCCCTCGCACCACCCTGGGAGGTCAGCCAAGCCTGGCCCATGCCACAGACCAGCAGGGAGACAGAGGCCCAAAGGGAGGAAAGGGCCAGCCTGGGCCCCTGCTGAGCCCATGAGGGGGCCTCCCTCCACCACAGCCCAGCCAGGCCGCATGGCTCCCGGTGCAGGTGGACTCCCTCGGCCCTGCGGGGCCAGCCCAGCCTGTCCCAGAAACCCTCTTTGCTCAGGAAGGGTCAAGGCTGCAACTTCACTTCCTCTCCTCTCAGCTGGGGCTAGTCGTGAGAACATTCCATGGTGCTTCGTGCATGTGTCATTCCAGGCACCTGACTGTGTTAACTCGGGAAGTCCTTACAGAAAAGGTAGTTTGCTGTCGGTGGGGTGGAGGGCCGGCCAGGATGTGCTGGGCAAGGGGTTCCAGTCTGCCTGGAAGTGAAACGCGGGGCAGTGACTTCTACACCGAGGGGTGTATGGGGCAGTGCAGAACACGGGGGCGGTGGGACGATCCCTGCCCCTGTACCCACAACCCCGCACCAGCTCATGGCCCAGTCCCAGCCTCCCCCTGGTGCAGAGTCTGCACAGTTCTGGGTCTCTCCGACGGACCAGGGCAGGGCACCCAGAGTCCCCAGGGAGTAGGGCCAGCCAGGAGGGGCTGGAGCAGCCACGGCTGAGCCTTTCTCTCACCCCACCCTCACCAGGAAGCCTGAGAAGGGCGTCCAGTACCTCATCGAGCGCGGCTTTGTGCCCGACACACCAGTGGGGGTCGCCCACTTCTTGCTGCAGCGCAAGGGCCTCAGCAGACAGATGATCGGCGAGTTCCTGGGCAACCGGCAGAAGCAGTTCAACCGGGACGTGCTTGAGTGAGTTCCGGGGCCGGGAGGTGTGGGGGCGGGGTGCGGACCTGCACCGCTAGAACACGGCCCAAATCCACCGCTTAGCTCTTCCTTGCTCCTGGATGCACACAGACACCCACGTGGTTTTGCACGTCACCCCCTACCGGGCGTACACACGTGCATCCACCCTCTGGAGCTACAGCTCACACACCGACCCTGCAGGTCCCCCAGCGTGCACCCTCCAGCAGGGCCCAGCCACCACCATGCTGGGTGGGGGGGTGGGGGGGTTGGAGGTCTGAGCTCACTCCCCCAGCCTGACTGCCAGCCATCCTGACATGCCCTTGGGCTGGGGGGGGGGGGGGCTGCAGCGTGAGGAGCCCAGAGGGACCCCAGTGCCTGTCTCCCGTGTGTCTCTCTCCTGCCTCTCCTGGCTGGGAGACCTAGAGGTAAGAGTCCAACCAAGGCTTGCAGCCACCGCCTTCCCAGCTACTTGGAACTCTGCAGAAAATCCGGTTTCCTGCTCCCTGGAAACCGCTGACGGTTTTGAGAACATGTACCCCAAATCTCTCCATTCCTCCTTGGGACTGCCCTAAGTAGAAAGGCCTCCAGTAGTTGGACCCTTGGGTTTATCCTGTGTTCTGGCCCTGCGTCATCCTCAAACACAAGGGGGTAGGTGTCGGGTCTCGCTTAAGCCCCTTTCACAGAGGAGGGGTCAGAGCTGTGGGATAGGACAGAATAGCGGGCCTCGGGGCCCTCGGGGCCCTGGGGGGAGCGTCTCCAGGCCTGTCATTGAGGGTATTTCTGACCAGGCAGCTACACACCGAGATGTAGACCAGGAGCAGATTCAAAGCGGGGTAGAGAGCAAACCATTAGGAACAAGGGCAGTGCCCTGCATCGTCCAGAGAACAAAGCCAAGGGGGTGGGCAGCGGGCCTCCTGGGGCCGGGCGTCTTCGCTGTAAGGAAGAGCCCGGCCACGGCCACCTGTGTGCCTGTGTCTGCAGACGCCCCCGGGAGGAGGCGGGCAGCTGCCTGAGGCCTCTTACACAAGTGAGGAAACCCCGGGCTCGGGGAAGGGCCGGCCCAGGTGCTCCCTACCCTCCACACGTACACTTCTAGGCACACGTACTTACTGAGTCACACATATACCCTGCATGTGCACAGACGCACAGGACGCAGTGAGCCACAGCCTTGGGCGGCCGCTCTAGCTAACACCCAGCAGAATGGCGTCTGTGCCCTTCCTCGGCCAGGCGTGCCCACCTGGGCTGCCTTCTCCCCACTTGCCATTTCTTTTCTGGCCCTTAACCGGGGTTGAGGGGGGCGGGGGATCTGCTGCTTTGTTCGTAGGGTTAGTGCCTCCTCTCCTGCCTTTTAAACCAGCCTCAGGAAGCAGTTCAGGGGGAAACAGATGAGGTCCTTAGTGGCTTGGGCCTGAGACGGTCTTGGGCCAGCCCCCCACCCCCTGCAGCCATTCTTGTGCTCCCTCCAGCCTCTCCCCCCCCACACACCCCCAAGCTAGCTGCTGGTCCGGAGGAAATCCGTGCATTGTTCTCCCCCATCAGAAAATAGCAGCAGCCTCAGGAAGCAGCGATCCTCACCCCCCACACCCCCGACCCTCCACACCAGGCGTCCAGCTCAGAGGCTCGTCAGCAAATTATTCCCTGTGTGGCCCCTGCTCTCCCCACCCGCTCGGCAGCAGCCTTGAAGGATGGCTCCTCCAGAGCCATGAGCTCCCAGAGAAGGTCGGGGGCACTACTGTTTGTGTCCAAACCCATCGGACCCAGCAGAGCAAGGGCCCTGGCAGCAAGAATGAGGCCCCCCACGGCCGAGGCCTCCACAGTGCCCCCAGGGGTGGCCACGGCCTTGTTAAACATAGATCCACCGGACATCACAACCTGCTGAGTGGGTCCCTGGGACAAACCCCACCTTCTCTGTTCGGGGATCTGGGTCAGAGGACAGAGTGCAGCGTTCGGGAGGGCAGGGCTAGGGTGAGGGGAGCCAGAGAAAACCCAGTTACCAGCCAATTCTGCAGGCTCTGCTCCCATGGGCAGGTTGGCAGATGAGTATGGCACAGGTCCTCCAACGGGCCCCTTGAAAGACAGCCGGCAAAACCCAGGCAGCTCTCCCCAGGCCCCTTGGCATGGGGAGATGGACTCAGTTTACGGTCCCTGCCCGACAGGCCAGTGGCCAGCCTCTGCCTCCTCCTGGAGGAGATGGGAGCACATGGCTGGCATCCCTCACAGACAGCGCAAGACTCAAGCAGTGACGGGCATTCTGGGCCCTGCGTGATGTGCATGCTGCGAGCCGTTTCTGCCCCGAGGAACGACCACAGGCTTTGGCCCTCTAGAGGGGGCCTGGGTAGCTCAGTGGGTTAAGCCTCTGCCTTTGGCTCAGGTCATGATCTCAGGGTCCGGGGATTGAGTCCCGCATCGGGCTCTCTGCTCAGCAGGGAGCCTGCTTCCTGCTCACCGCCCCCTCCTACCTCTCTGCCTACTTGTGATCTCTGTCAAATAAATAAGTAAAATCTTAAAAAATATATATTACAGAGATTTTCAGCAGCATTTTCCTATAGTTTCCGGGGGTCTGTAAACTCCCCCAGAAGCACGGTGGGGAGGGGTCTTTGGGCTGTAATCTGAAGTGTTCCGGGATTGGAGGAAGCCAGGCGGAGGGCCCTTCTGGACAAGAGGCGGCCAGGTCGCCTGGCTCTGGGCAGCTCACAGCCTGCCCTGCATGGGCTCCCGTGGTGCTCTGCCCCCAACAGGAGGACCGGCAGGGACTGCGCGGGCAACAGACCCTCATGGGGCCTTGATCTCTCGTTTCAGCTGCGTGGTGGATGAGATGGATTTCTCCGCCATGGAATTAGATGAAGCCCTCAGGAAGTTCCAGGCACACATCCGGGTCCAAGGGGAGGCTCAGAAGGTGGAGCGGCTCATCGAGGCATTCAGGTTGGGGGCAGGACAGGGCATGGGTGGGTGTCAGAAGAGGAAGGTTCCGGGCTCTGAGGGCCATGGCTCAGGGCCCAAATCCCCCCTCCAGCCCTGTCCCCAAGGCAGATGGCCCTGAACTTCCCTGGGGGATGAGGTAGTAAATGGCCCCTTCTGTATGCCAGGTCCTGTGCTGGTTCTCTCTAGAACCAGACTTCTGGACAGTCTGTGTCCCTCCAGGTCCTCACAAACATCACTCACTCATCAGTCTGTGTCGTCACTATCTGCCCATTCACAAAGGGCAGCCCATCTCCCACAGTGACTCGGAACACAAGCTGCAGAGCCGATTGGCCTGGCTCTAACACCCACTGTGCTACTTACTTAGTATATGACTTTGCACGGGTTACTTAATCTCTCTGCGCCTCGTGTCCTGGCCTATAGAGTGGGGATCACAAAAAAACACTTACCTTAGAGTGGAAGAACTAAACCACTTTGAGTGTGGGTGCACACTTAGCCCAGTGCCTGGCACAAGAGAGAGGCCACAGTCAAGGTCGGCTACCACCCCACACTCATTCTTCCCAGGACTGTGTGCACAGTGGCTGGGTAGGATCCCTCATGCCCGAGCAGGGTGTGGGAGACAGAGTCAGCCACTGACCCAGCCCTTGGGGCTCATCACCAGTGGTGGGGCCAAGGTAGGGAATGAGGACACAGCAGGAGGACAAACCTGGGGCCCTGGGAGGGGGTCATTCAGGTATTTCCTTCCAGGAGGACTTCCTGGAGGTGGCGGCATTAATGGAGAAGACAGGATTGAAGCCCGTGTCTCTGAGCTCCAATGGCTCCTGCCTTAGGCATGACACGCCCTGGTTCCTCTTCTCCAGTCTGCTCACCTCACCCACCCCCTCCCCGAGCCAGGCTCCTCTCATCTCAAGGTCCTAGATAGCAGGTCCATCAGACACCATTGCACCCCCATTCCAGGCAGGGGAAGAGAGTGGACTCTGCCCTTTAACGTACAGCCTTAAAGATGCCCACATCCCATCTGTTCATATCCCACTGACCGGAACTTTTTCACCTTCCGGGCTGCTTCCAATTCCGAGGGAGATGGGGGGCTGCAGTCCTCTCCCTCAGCAGCCATAGCCAGGTAGAGGACAGATGGCTGAAGTGTAACTAGCGTAAGGAGGAGCGGGTGTTACCCCCAATGACCAGATGGGCAAACCAAGGCTCCTAGCACAGTGACCAGCCTCAGCTATTCAGCATCGGGGCCTGAGCAGCGGCGCTGTCCTGAGGCAGGGGCAGATCCACGTCCAGCCCTAACTGAGGAGGTCCTGATCCTGCTCCTTCTCCCGGCCCTCAGCCAGCGGTACTGTATCTGCAACCCCGGGGTGGTTCGGCAGTTCCGGAACCCAGACACCATTTTCATCCTGGCGTTTGCCATCATCCTGCTCAACACAGACATGTACAGCCCCAACGTCAAACCTGAGCGAAAGATGAAGCTGGAGGACTTCGTCAAGAACCTTCGAGGTGAGCTGCCCTGGGCCCTGGGCTCCGGCATACAGCTGTCCCTCCGACGGCCTCTGAGCGCATGCCCAGTTAAGCACAGCGTAGAGCCGGGGGTGGGGGGCTGGGCTACCACGTACCCAATCTTTGCCCCGGGGACCCAGGGTGAGCCTTGGTTCCACAAACACAACACAGATGACCCTGAAGAGGGCCGACTGCTGCGACAGTGAGACACACGGTGGGAGCACAGACTGGGTCTCGTGGTGCCACAAACCTCACTTGTGGAGAAAGTGACATTTTCAGCCTGTTCTGGAAGGATGCACAGGGGTTTGACAGATAGAGGTGCTGGGACGGAGGGGGCCAGGCCTAAGAAACCTCGACCCAGCCCGGGAGGGCCCACTATGGTCCCCAGCGGCCAGATTAGGGGATGTGAAGGAGCACAGTCGGGAGCCTTGGTGCTGGGTACCCCGGGCAGGTGAGGGCCAGGCAGAGGGGCTGGCACACGCTGTGCCCATCACTGCTGTGCCCCTCTCTCCTACGCTTGATGTTCCTCATGAAACAACCTGCCTCAGGGTGTGTGTGCGCGTGCGCACGCACGTGTGTGTGTGTTTTAGAGGAACTTTCCAACATCACTATAAACAGGAAGCCCGTATCCTTCACTGCACTTAGGCAGTCACTATAAAAATGAACTCAGTGGACAAGAGCACCAGAGCTGCTTCTGGCCAGGCCCCAAGGCTAAGGTGCTAAAGTGGGCAGGGGGAAGGGAGGGCTTCCTGGTATCATTGTGGAGGAAAGGCATTGAAAAGGGGACAGCTGTCTCCCAGCGGGCACCATATTAGCTGATAGCGTGTCCTCATGTGCCTGGAGTCCCTGGAAGGAAGAGGAGGTCTGTGTCCCTCTCCTGGGGAAACAGCAGCTGCAGCAGGCCGAGGTCCCCTCAGAAAGCGTGTATATGTGTATAGATATACACACGCACAAGCACATACATTTTTTTAGAGAGGAAGAGGAAGGTAGGAGCAGAGGAAGAGAGAGAATCTTAGCCAGGCTCCATGCCCAGCGTGGAACCTGACAGGGGCTCAGTCTCGCGACCCTGAGATCATGACCTGAGCCAAAGTCAAGAGTCAGTCATTTAACTGACTGAGCCTCCCAGGCGCCCCTGAGGGTGTCGTGGTTTTTGGTTTTGGTTTTGGTTTTTTTTGGGGGGGGGGGGTGTTTTTAAGAAAGGAAAAAGCTGGTTTAAATCAGGTACAACTTTGTGAGCTTGTTGAGCCATTTAAATGTACTTCTCTTGTCCTTTTTTTTTTTTTTTCCTGCAAAGCCCCCCTGCTCTGTCACCCCCTCTCCTGGGACAGGAGGCCCCTCCTGGGATTTGAACTGTCCTCTCGCGCCCCCTGGTGGTGGGCACACCTGCAACACGCTGGCTAAGGGGACGCCCACCCAGAGCTAATGGGTCTGCCCCTTTTCCCCAGCTGGGCCGTCAGGGAGCCCCAGGGGCCGAGCTCCGTTCAGACCACCCAGGCTATGGCCATTCCCTGCACTGAGCACTCAGGGTGTGTGGCCCTCTGCCAGGTCTAGGGGGAGCCATGGGCCCCAAGGATTTCAGGTCTTAGCTAGAGTTTCTAAGAAGCTAAGGAGTCTGGAAACTTCCTTAATGTCAAGTCAGCCCCAGAGCGCACGAGCTTGACCAGCAGATGCTTTGATGAGGCAGCGATGTGCGCTCCTACATCGGCCCTAGACCTCACTCCTCGCAGGGCTGAGCCTGAGTCTGGTCTTCGCAGAGTCCCACGTGGCCCCAGGACACAGGATACAGGCTGTACGCTCTACGCTGTTGGCAAGCCCAGGGGGGTTTAAGGGTCTCATGATGGGACTATGACACTTTTTTCTGCCTGGAAATCTCACCCACATAATTGGGACCCCCTCCCTGTATGGGGAACAACAAGAGGAGCCAGAAATGATTAGCCCAAAGGAAAGAAGGCCAGGGGAGGGATGGGGTTCCTGGGTCAGGTACTGCCAGACAGCCACCCTCACATCAGTGGCTTTGCGGTGTATATCTGCCCTTGCGCCTGACCATCCCCGGCAGTCTCAGGGGTTGGGGGGGAGTGGGCGTCATCATCCCCCTGCTCAGCAGAGCAAGCTGCTGGTTCTGTCTTCTAAGCCCAGGCCGTTCCCACCAAATCCCATCTTTTCCAGCCAGGAACTCGGGAGTGTTCTGTTGCATCTTCCTAAGGTTCCAGAAGGGTAACCGAGGCAGAGAGAGAGGGGATCTGCCCAAGATCACACAGCAGGTGCATGTCAGAGGGGGCAGGACTCTGATCTCTCCAAGCCCACCTGGTACTCTGCCCTGGGCAGACATCCAGCTTGTTCTTTGTAGAGGAAACCTTCCCCCGCCCCAGCATACACTGGACACATTTGCTCTCTGGAACTGCTCACCCCCAGTTCACCCAGTAGGTCCAGCAGCAGGAGCACTTCTGGGGATTGGAATATGGGTGGGGGAGGAATAGCTCACCGGCATGGAAGCCAGATGAGCAATGCCTCTATTTTATTGATATTTGTTTTTAAATTCTGTAGGTTAATTTTTTGAATGGGTATTATCCTCACATAGTTAGGGAAAAAAGTAAACAGGAAGTAATGCAGTCTAGCATTCACATTCCTTGGTATTTACCCAAAGGAGTGGAGAACGTATGTCCACACAAAATCCTGCACATGGATATTTACAGCAGCTTTATTCACAGCTGCCAAGACTTGGAAGCAACCAAGACGTCCTGTGGTGGGTGAACAGATAGATAACCTGTGGTTCATCCAGACAATGGAATATTATTCAGTGCTAAAAAGAAATGAGCTGGGGCACCTGGGTGGTTCAGTGGGTTAAGCCTCTGTCTTCAGCTCAGGTCATGATCCCAGGGTGCTGGGATCGAGCCCCACATCGGGCTCTCTGCTCAGCGGGGAGCCTGCTTCCTCCTCTCCCTGCCTGCCTCTCTGCCTACTTGTGATCTCTCTCTCTGTCAAATAAATAAATCTTGAAAAATAAAAAAAAATTTTAAAAAGAAATAAAAAGAAATGAGCTATGCAGCCATGAGAACACCTGAAGGAACCTTAAAGGCATATTACTGAGGGTCAGAAACCAGTCTGAAAAGGCCCCATACCGTAGGATTTCAGCTATGTGACATTCCAGAAAAGGCAAAACTATGGAGATGTAAAAGATCAGTGGCTGGGAGGGCAGGTGTTATAGGGAAATCCCTGTGCTTTCCCCTCAATTTTGCTGTGAATTTAACTGCTCTAAAAATCAGTTCTAGAGACGCCGGGGTGGCTCAGTCGGTTAAGTATCTGCCTTCGGCTTAGGTCATGATCCCAGGCTCCTGGGATATCCTTCTCCCTGCTCAGCAAGAAGCTTGCTGCTCCCTCTGCCCCTCCCCATGCTTGTATGCGTACTCTGTCTCTCTAATAAAGAAAATCTTTTAAAAACACACACAAAACAGGGACGCCTGGGTGGCTCAGTTGGTTAAGCAGCTGCCTTCGGCTCAGGTCATGATCCCAGCGTCCTGGGATCGAGTCCCACATCGGGCTCCTTGCTCGGCAGGGAGCCTGCTTCCCTCTGCCTCTGCCTGCCACTCTGTCTGCCTGTGCTCTTTCTTTCCCTCTCCCTCTCTCTGACAAATAAATAAATTTTAAAAAATTTAAAAAAAATAAAAACACACACAAAACAAAAAACAGTTCTAAAAAAAAATAGTCTGTTAAAAAAAAAAAAAAGTAGGGGGGCGCCTGGGTGGCTCAGTGGGTTAAGCCCCTGCTTTCGGCTCGGGTCGTGATCCCAGGGTCCTGGAATCGAGCCCCGCGTCGGGCTCTCTGCTCAGCAGGGAGCCTGCTTCCCGCTTCTCTCTGCCTGCCTCTCTGCCTACTTGTAATCTCTGTCAGATAAATAAATAAAATCTTTTAAAAAAATTTTTTTTTAAAAGTAGGAAAGGTCTGTGGCGGAGCCCCTCCCATCCCTCCCTGTGCACCCATGTTGTTCAGTCCCTGGTGTAGTGCCCGCAGCTGCCCTGCTCACACAAGTACCAACGTGCACGACTGGTTTTACCCTCGTCCCTTTGGCACCTTGCTTTTCTCATTTAACAAATCTCAGAGAACATTTCCACGTCGGTTCCCTATGGCCTTGCTCATTTTCCTGGCAGGTGTGTGATATTCCATTGCCCTCCTGTGCGGTGATGGCTTAACCTGCCTCCTGTGAATGGGTAAATGGGTGAATTCCAGTCTTCCACTATTTGGAAACCATGCTCCAATGAGTCACCTTGTCTGCGGAGCCTGTCCCATAGGATAAATTCCCCCAAATGCAATCAGTGGCCCGGAGGGTTTTGAGTTTATAACTATGATAGCCAGTGGCAAGTGGTCCAGGGCAGGGGTGGAACCAGGCCCCCATTCCACCGGTAGTGTGTGAGGCCCCTTCCCACAGCATCACCAACAGTGCCCATTACTAAACCCCTGGATTTTCACCAGCCTGCAGTCTGGGGACTGGTGTGGGTTTGGGTTTCTCTCCTGAGTGGGGCTGTTCTCCGCACAGCAGTTTTCCAGGGTTTAGCAGAAAGGGTATGTGCCTGTTGTCAGAGCAACTCAGGTTCAAGGCCAGGCCTCCGGCTTCTGTGCCACGTGATGTGGGATGACAGCTAGCAGCGGGTGCATGGAATTCGCACTTTCTGGGAAATACCAGGGCTGCTCTGGCCTCCTCCCAAGATCTCCAGGAAGCCACCAGTGCTCTCGGTGGCCCACTTGAAACAGGACCCCCAGCTCAGGGACTCGGTCATGTGGCTCGTCAGGAACTTGGGAACCAAGCAGGAACTTGAGCCCAGGCCTGTTAGCAAGCTGATATTCATAAAGCCTTGGAGCCTGGCTGTGCTGGCTCGGTCCTGGTGGAAGGATTCTGAGACGCTTTGTAATGGACTGAAGATGTTCAGAGGCCGTGGGCCCAGAGAGCCTTTAGTTCTGCTGAGGACTGGGGAAAGGGATCACTCTTCTGATTGGGTTCAGAAACTGGTAAATGAGGGGTGAGCCTGGGGCCCGAAGCAGAGGGGTGCCCCCGCCCCCCAGGCCCCAACCCTCTCTGACACCTGGCTGCTGCTCTCCCACCCAGGTGTGGACGATGGTGAGGACATTCCCCGGGAGATGCTGATCGGGATCTACGAGCGCATTCGCAAGCGGGAGCTGAAGACCAATGAGGACCATGTGTCCCAGGTGCAGAAGGTGGAGAAGCTCATCGTGGGGAAGAAGCCGGTATGTGGTGTGTCCCTGGCTCCCTCCCTCCCACCCAGTGGTGTGTCCCAGTGTCCCTGGCTCCCTCACTCCCACTCACCCCCACTTCATGTGACCCCAGGCCTGCCTCACTGGCTGAGGCTTTGGACAGCGGCCCTGATGCCCTATGGAACCTAGCGCCTTAGGGGGAATTACTGCAGGTGTAGGGTGGCTCCTGCTAATTGGGAGCAACAGCCATTGGTTCTGGGTTCTGTTTAAAAAGAGCCTGCGGCTCTTAAGAAAGCAACAGCCAGAGTCGTGTGGTGGTCCCTTAGTGGCCCAGGAATGCCTTCAGTGCTGCCGTAGGGTTCTGGCAGTGAGAAGGGCTCCCCAGCTACTGTGTGGGGCATGTCTGGACAGAGGACAGAGGATGTGAGAGCCACAGGAGGGGTGCTGACCTACTTGGATATTGTCCTGTTAGCTCTCTCCGGGCCCAGGTGCATTTCTTCAATCACTGGTGTCTTTTTTTCTTTGTTTCATGTTTCCTGCATAGATTGGATCCCTACATCACGGGCTTGGCTGTGTGAGTATCCTTTTGCTTTTACATTCTGGCTGATAGCCTGCCGTGGGGTTGGGCCCCGTGTCCTTTGTTCAGATCGCTGCAATCTCCTGGCTCCCAGATCCACAATTCTAACTGCTTGAATTAATTTCTGGAGCTATAAGAAATTTGATTTGAATAATGATCCCAGCCTCGAATCTTTGCAGGCCCAGAGACTGCGGCCCCAGGGGGAGGGTTGGGCCAGCAGGCCAGAGCACATAGTCTCCTTCCCTCTCCAGCCGGCAGAGCTCTAAAGCCAAGGCTTATCCCCAGTCCCAGAGGCACTGTGCCTGAAACAGATGACCCTTCCCACCCCACCCATGCTCTGACCCCTGATACTCCACTGCCATGGCCTGGAGCAAGTTTGCCTGCTCACCCCAGGAGCACCTGGAGACACACCAGCCTGGCAGGCACATGGCACATGCCTTATGTGTCTGTCTCTCCCTCTCAGCAGGCAGCCCTGGGCTGCGGGAGTCAGTATCACAAAACTGTCCGCTCCCTGCTCTTACCAGCTTCCCCCAGAGAGGGTCCACTGGATACTGCCCAACCCTCACCCACCTCTCCAGCCCCACCTCCCACCATCCTCTCCCCTTCACACTTTTGCTCTGAGCAGAGCCACTCCCTGAGCACACCAGCCTGGGCCATGTGTTCCCTCCCCGTTCGAGGACTGGGGAAAGGGATCCCTATCCTGACCGGGTTTAGAAACTGGTAAGCGAGGGGTGAGATGAGCTCGGGCATCCCTGCCCCAGGGTACCTGTTGGCAGAGTGGAGCCTCCTTGCCTGCCATGACAATACCCAGCACATCCCAGCCCTTTTCTAACTTACTGTCTCTTGCGTGAGCTGAGGGACCCTCAGAGCCATGACTGGGCCTCCCAGACGGCTTGTCACCACAGCCCTTAGACACCATACAAGTTGCCCCTGGCCTTGAGAGTACCGTGGGCTTCAGCAGTGTGGGGATGCACACGAACCCATGCTAGGCATGTTCAGAGCAAAGGCCCAGGCCAGGCCCCACAGAGCTCTGGCAGCTCAGGATTTGGGACAAGGCTTTTCAGGCATCAGAACCATCAGGATTCTCTAGGAGGGGCCCGGAAGCCGCTCCTGGCTCTGTGCCTTCCCAGCTGTGTGGCTGAGGCAAGCTGCCCAACCTCTCTGTGCCTCAGTTTCCCCCTCTAGAGTAGACACTCTCTGGAGAGAACTTTACAGAGACTTCCGGGCTTACGTCTGTGACAGGCACTTTTTGGGGACTCAGGGATGGTGAATTTCTCACTAGGGGGCGGAGGGGCCTGCGACATGAGCGTGATGCTCTAAGAAGTCTGGGGCCTCCCTGAAGGAAAGGAAAGGAGGTACCACGAGAAGCAGGGGCGCTTCCCACAGCCCTTCAGGAGAGCTCCTGAGGAAGAGCAGGGGAGAATTGCTAGGAGGCCAAACGCATCTGCTCTGATATGTACGGTTGGTGGGAGAGGGCATTTTCAGATGCCAGGCGCACAGGCTGGGTTTCGAGTGTGCTGCCCGGGTTCCTGCCAAGGGGCAGGGGGCTGACGGCAGGGCTTCCCTCCCCGCACAGGTGCTCTCTCTGCCCCACCGGAGGCTGGTCTGCTACTGCCGGCTCTTTGAGGTTCCAGACCCAAATAAGCCGCAGAAACTCGGACTGCACCAGCGAGAAATCTTCCTGTTTAACGACCTCCTGGTGGTATGTGGTTCCCCACAGTGGGCCGTGGCCGGGAGCTCGACTCAGGGCACCCTTGACCTGCAGCTGTGGTCTCCGTGTGGCCGCGTCTCTGGAAGAGGCACACAGGTGGCAGGGATGGAGTTAGCCCCACGGTCTTCGGGTTCACAGAGGCAGAGTCTAACTCATGGCGCTGCCAATGAACACAGGGCTTCATTGGCTTCTGAAAAAGCCCAGAGGAGCCTCTGGGCCTTCAGCACCAACTGTTCCCAGAGGCTCAAACTGTGTCAGCAGGACTCCTTGTCGGGCTGTCTCTCAGCTGTGTGGGCTTCCTCCTCAGGCAGCCTCTGTCCAAGAAGGGAGTGTCAGCCTTGGCAGCTGCAGGCTTCATCCTGCCCCGCCCCTGGGGCCTCCCTGGCATCCCTGGCCACCAGTGGGATTCTCTTCATAAGAGTCCAAGCCAAGGTCTCATTGCTTCCCGGGCTCCAGGCAGGGGCAGTGCTGTCTCACCGGCTAAGCCTGGGTCACTGCCCAGCCCCAGGACCACCGGATTAAAAGTAGCAGAGAGGGGATTCCCCAAAGAGAAACTGAGGCACTCCTGCCTGGAAAGAAGGTGGCATGGCTGCTAGCCACTGGGGATAAAGATGCCCCTGCAGGTAGCAGGGCGAACCTATCCTTTGGGTCTCTGTCTCTCCCATGCCACAGGTTTCTCGCTAGAGGCCCTTGCCCTATATCCCTACCTGCCTGAGACCTAGCTGGTCCTCTCTGATTACCGAGGTTAGAATCCAGACCTGTGGGTTTCAGATCCTTTGTCAAGAGTCCCTGACCTCAAGCAAGTTCCTTCAGACTTCTGAGCTTCCGTTTTCTCCCCCAAAATTAATCTTGCAGACAGAGCGCTCAGGAGGGGTCCTGGGCCTAAGCATCCGGCCTGGCACCTTTAGGGTCCTGGGCGATGCCATGCCTGTCACCTCTGTGCTAGCCTGACAGGCATCATTGCCAGCCAGCACGACACCTGGGACTTGTAGCAACACAAGCCGGCACTCATGTCAGGATATGCATGAGCACGCAGCCCTTTCCTGCCCCAGAGGCCGCCCTGACCTCCGAATCGCTGAAAGGGTTCTGACATTAGGCCCACTTTGAATCCCGAGCTCCCAGAGCTGTGCCTGGACAGGTGATGGGACTTAGCCTCTGTCTCCGGCTTTCTGCAGGTTACCAAGATCTTCCAGAAAAAGAAGAACTCCGTGACCTACAGCTTCCGACAGTCCTTCTCCCTGTACGGCATGCAGGTCTTGCTCTTCGAGAACCAGTGTAAGTGTGGGGTGGGGGGGGCCTGCCACGGCCAGGCCACGAGCATGTGGCCTGGAGTGCTCGTCCATGCGTGGCCACAGCGCCGTGGGGCGGGAGACAGCGTCACAGCTCTCACCCTATCTTCAGGAAGCACAGCGCTCCCCAGTGATCTCCCCTTCTGCCTGGCTCCCGGAGGACGGAACCCCGGGGTAGCTCTCCCATGCGCACTCTTAGGCCCGTGTCACCCGCGGAGAGCAGCATATAGGCCAGGAGTCTGGTAAACAACAGTAACAGGGAAGAATTTAGTGACATCGTACACGGTGGTTGTCACATTTACTCTTGCTGTTCTTTCTGCTTACGGCTGGTGTGAGATTTCTTATTTTAGAGCAGAGCGCATTTACATCAATAAAAGGTTGCAGGGGAAAACCTCAAGTTAAATGGCACAGGTGATATGCCAACATAAGTGAACAACTAGATTGAGGTCATGCCTGAGGGGAAGTAGAGAAGATCTCAGCCCCAGGCGGAGAGCCTGGGTGCCAGCACTGCTTTCGCGCTTAGCAGCTCTGTGGCCCGGCTCGCGTAACCTCTCTGGGCTCCATTCCCTCTATAAAATGGGCTGAGAGCTCATAGATTTAGCTGAGTGCATGCACAGGAAGTACTTAGAACAGCTCCTGAAACAGGATTTATGCTTAGCTGCTGTTGGAAAGTCTCCTCTGGGTATGAGTGGGCTCTAGGGAGTTTGGCGGGGAGCTGACACTCCTGACTTCCTCTTTTGATCTCGTCCTTCTCCATGACTCAAGCCCTTCCCTCTTCCTCTCTCCCTCTTCATCCCGTCCTTGTTGGAGGTCCCGGAACTGCAGGCTGAGCCAGGCTTCCTGAGATGGGGGTTAGGGGCTGGGTCCTGCTGCTTTGCGCCCGTGGAGTGTCGTGGTGTCTCCAGCATCAGGGAAGCCCCCATCCTCTCGGACAGGTCCCCAAGCGACCATCTATCTGATCAGCTGTCCATCTGCAGGTTGAGAAAGTTCCAGGGACTTGCGGCTGGGCCATCCCAAACCCTGGGGCCTGAGGGCTTGCATGTGGGGCTCTTTACCCCTTCTCTGTCCTAAATGGAACTGGCACCCACTGTGCCCCCGAGGAGCCCAGGATGCTGACCCTACCTACCGTCTCCCCACCTCCTGCTCTGCCACATCCCAGGCCAGGAAGCCTGCCTTGCCCCGGTTTCCACCAGACAGCCACAGGGAGGATCCCACATCCTCCTGAGGAGCAGGCCCCCGCTTGGAAGGAGTGTCAGTGGCCATGATGCTCACAGCAGTGGGCCCCACCAGACTGAATCCTCAGGCAGAAGCTGCCCCATGATCATTTTTAGATTCCCAGGGCTCAGCCCTCATCCCTGGACACAAGACACTGGCAGGAGCCCCAGAGCTGACGCTGACATTTCTACGGGACATGACTTCATACATACCATGGATCTCAGAGTGGTAGCCATGGGTCAGTCCCAGCTCAGTTATGTTATATTCCATTTATACATTTATTTTTTAATTTGTTGAGCTGAAATTGATATCTTCATATGGAACTTGTGGTTACTGTCAACTTCTCTTAAGAACTGGGATTTGGGGGGCGCCTGGGTGGCTCAGTGGGTTAAAGCTTCTGCCTTCGGCTCAGGTCATGGTCCCAGGGTCCTGGGATCGAGCTCCGCATCGGGCTCTCTGCTCCTTGGAGAGCCTGCTTCCCCCTCTCTCTCTGCCTGCCTCTCTGCCTACTTGTGATCTCTGTCTGTCAAATGAACAAATAGAGTCTTTTAAAAAAAAAAAAAAAAAGAACTGGGATTTGGCATTGCTAGGCCCGTATTCCTGTGTGGTGGTCTTGGGCTGCATGCCCCTCTCCCCACTCGCTCTGTCGCGCTGAGGTCTCGTGTGGTCTACTTCCTACATTTAGGAAACATGTTTGGACTTCTAGGGTTTGAGTTCCCAGCCTTGACCAAGGTCTGAGCAAGAGTGGGATTGGTATTTGAGCCAAGAGCCTGCAGACACCCACTGAGGAGAGAGGTGCTGCCAGAGGACCAAAGCCACAGGGACCCCATGAGCTCAGAAGCAGCACCAGGCAGGTCTGAGCAGAAAGATGCTGCCCTTGGCGTAGTGCCTTGAGCATAGAACGCCCATGATGCATGCAAGGGAACGAGGGTCTGGAGGCCATTTGGCAGAGAACAGAGCTCAGCGTCCCCTGAGAATTGTTCGAGGTGACCAGATAAGACTCCCCACCCAGCACAGGACACTACCTCTCACTCCCCCTGGACTCCAGCCACTCTCTCAAGCTGCAGGCAGTGACCAGGGACCTTGAATTGAAGGGTCCAGGCTCCATGACCTTCAGGCTGAGGAAGAGTGGGGGCTCTGGCTTCTGCCTAGATCAGCCAGATCTGACCCTGACTTATAGATGGAACAACAGGGACCCAAGTCGAGAGATGGGGATTTCCTGGCAGTTCCTGTGGTCTGCTCTGCGGATGCCTTTCCTTCCCGGCTGGACACGTCCGCTGAAAGCCTGGCTCTCGGACTTATTAGTATTTTCTTGACCGGGAGAGAGATTGCAGAGATCATACAGGGACCCATGGGTTCTTCTCCTCTCCTCCTCCTTTGCAGACTACCCCAATGGCATCCGGCTCACATCTGCTGTCCCCGGGGCAGACATCAAGGTGTTAATAAACTTCAATGCGCCCAATCCTCAAGACCGGAAGAAGTTCACTGACGACCTGCGGGAGTCCATTGCCGAAGTGCAGGAGATGGAGAAGCACAGGATAGAGTGTAAGTTGCGGGCCCCCTGGAGAGGAACAGCCAGCAGCCCCGGCTTATCTGGGAGGTCTCGCCCGTCCTTCCACAGCCCTATGACAGACAGCCCACCTGCCCGAGGCCAGAGGAGGCGGCATGGCGGGCAGGGTGCCAGAGGCCTCCCTGTGAGAGCCGGGGCTTCAGCGGCCCAGGCCCATCCTGCCGATGGGACCACACGGCATGCCCCTTGAGGGCCCTGGTTCCCCGGTCATCCCACAAGACCAGCTTTCCCAGTGCTTCGGAGCTGAGCTCTCTGCACTTTGGTGTGGTAATTATTTGTCTTCCATGTCAGGACCCAACTGACCAATGGGGTCGGAGCCAAGCCCATCCCCTGGGTTCCAGCAAAGCTGATTATAATCCTTTCCTTTCCTGGCTCCAAGCCTCAATCCCTAGAGACACATGCCTATCTCCACCTTTGGCACCCCCCTCCCGAGCCAGGCCGGGTTACCCCTTGGTTATCCTCAGACCAGGCCCATCTCCTCGTCTACCCTCAGGCCTGCAAAGTGACGGTCTTTCCTGCAGACCCCAAGGCCCGTGCCCCTCCAGCCTCCTTTCTAGGGTTTCCTTCCAGCTCCCTTTTGTGAAAGGCGGCATTCATACCTTCTCTTTCCCAAGACAGCCCTGGGCCCTGACTTCTCCCCATGGTGTGTTGCCATGCCTGCCCAGAGGGCCCTGGTCCCATGCCTGCCCCTGAGGCTGTCCCCTCTCACCGGTCCCTCGCCTCCTCTATTTCAGCGGAACTCGAGAAGCAGAAGGGCGTCGTGCGGCCCAGCATGTCGCAGTGCTCCAGCCTCAAGAAGGAATCGGGCAATGGGACGCTGAGCCGGGCCTGCCTGGACGACAGCTACGCAGGCGGGGAGGGCCTCAAACGCAGCGCCCTCAGCAGCTCCCTGAGGGACCTCTCCGAAGCGGGTAAGAGCCGGGCCTGGCCCCCCTTCCTAGCCCAGCGCATGCAGGACTCAGACCGGGCTGCTGGGGCAAGTGTCGTGCACGGCAGAGGCCTGCGGTGGCGGCCAGTGGCGGCGGTGGCAGGGTTCTGACCCAGCACTTCCCTGTGAACATCCCCAAACCGTAGCCACACCTGACCACGCAGAGCCGGCTTCCCCGGAAACAGGACCCACTGGTTAAGGCAGAGCAGCCAGGAGGTTACCCCCATTCTCCCTTTCTCCTTCTAGGGGTTTCGTTTGTCCTTTTATGTATTTTCCGGAAACTGCTCTCACACAGAGCGAGCCAGGCCCCGCTGATGGATGTGTCCCTTGTCCTCTGTGCTGCTGCGTCCCTGTGTTTTATGCTGATGAATGAAATGGAGTGAAGCCCTCTAAACTGTGTCTGGAGCCCCCCCCCCCCCCGCCCGCTGTCCCTGGTCTTGCTTCCCTCACACAGATCTCCCTTCCTGGGGAACCCAGCCGCCCCCATCCAGGCCCGAGGCGGTGGCCATGGCTGCCCCTGGGACATCAGGGGAGAGCCCTGGCAGACTGTGGTTTTCGTTGTTGTTTCTTCGTTTCTGTGTGTGTTTATTTGCTGCCAGCCTCTTAACACCCAAGCCAGCAGCATCTCTAAGCCTCCCAGATTCCCAGGGTGGGGGGTGTGCCTAGGGAGCCTCAGGGATGAGCTTCTGCTGGCAGCCCTCGCCCGGCCAGGTCCTCTGAGCTGAGGCCAGCCGCCCGCGAACGTTGCTTCAGCCCTGCCTGGCCTGCATCGCTATCAGAGGAGCTGGGGTGACAGGCCTCCTGCCCCACCCCCGTGTTCCCCAGTCTCCCCTGTCCCATCTAGCCAGGCAGCTTCTCCTGGGAGCCTGATTCTAGGCCCTGGCTTGTTGGAAGAGACCCTGTCAGGCCGAAATCGGCCCTCTCCCATCCCGAGGGCTCACCCAGCCCACCCTGCCTGACAAGAGCCTGCCTGGGACCGCAGTCCTGCCTTCCTGCGGCTTAGCCATTGCCCAGAAATTTGGGTTTTGTTTTGTTTTTTTTCTTTTCTTTCTTTTTGTTTCTTTATTTTTTAAGTTGGACTTTTTTCCTTTGCTTTTTTTTTTTTTTTTGGTCTTATCATATTTTTTTTTCCCATGGTAAAAATCAGAAATCCATTGCCAGCATGAGGGTTAACCCAGAGTTTCTCAACCCCAGCACCCTTGACATTTGGTGCTGTGGGGGGCCGTCCTGCACTCTGCGGGATGTTTAGCAGTGGCCCTGGCCTCTACCTACAGGAGTCCAGGCCTACCTCCCCAAGTCATAACAGTCAGTAATGCCTCCAGAAATTTCCAGGTGTCCTCTAGGGAGATGGGGGGGGCAAAAATCGCCCTTTGTTGGCAAAACTGCCCCTGGTTGAGAACCGCTGGTTTTCCCTATGGCTTGTTAAACCCAGCTCAACAATACTGGTCTGCTCTGGGCCTCTGCAGGCTGGGGGCTGTATCCTCTGTTTGAGTTTGTGCAGTGGGTAAGCCCTGGCCTCTCTTGATCCCTGACGCAGTGCCTAGAGGGCTGAGGGGCCTTGTGCAGCCCATCAAGTGACTGTGGCTCTGTTGAAACTGACGCTCCCACCATGGCCAGGATGGCTCTCATGGCCAGCCACGTCTCTTCCAGCTCCTGGGGATCAGGGAGAGCTGAGTGCCCAGGCCCCTGGCCACGGGACAGACAGAGCTCAGAGGTTTGGCTACTTTCCATTTATTATTCCTGTTGCCACTGTCATTGAGGCATTCTGAACTAAGAAAACCTCTAGGGATGGAGGCTTCCTGTGAGATAATGAAAAAAGTCCCCAGGGAAGAAAGCCCCTGATACCCAGGAAGCCGGAAAGACATGGCCCCAGACTAGGCCACCTGAGATCTCCTGAGGGAGGCTGGCCAGGGTCGGCAGCCATCCCAGAAGATGCTGGGCTCTGTGGCTGGAGACAAGGAATTCCATGCCCTGGACTGGGACTGGGTCGGGGTGCCGCTCTCCAGAGGCAGTGTCACTCCACCCACTGTGGCCCTCAGCAAGATGAGCTCATGGAGAAGAGGCGAGGTCTCGGGGCACCGCTTCCCCTCAGGCAAGCTAGCACTCCACAGTTGGCGCGGCACCACTCCTGAGACCCTCCGTGATCACACATCATTCCAGGAGACGACACACCTCAGATGGAGACCTTGGAGACCCAAGAGGCAGTTATAGCTTGACCCGCGAGGAGACCTCCAGGAGCCCCTGACATTCTGAGAGGTAGAGGGAGGGGCCTGAGCTGGGAGGCCCCACCCAACAGTCTCCACGAGGTCTTCCTTCGCTTGGGACCCCGTGCTCATTTCAGAGTCCTACCAGCCTGAAGTCAAGGACCTACGAGGACCAGGGACACAGGTGTGACTGGGCCTTAGCCCCTGGCCCAGATCAGTCAAGTCATGGTGGACACTCCCCGCCAAGTGCCCCACATCCTTCTGCCCCTTCCCGGTCAAGCTACTCAACACCAGTCTCCAGGAAGAGGCTGTCTCCCAGAGGCCATAGGACCCACTTGCCCCTGTCATTGCTCCTGGGCTTAGCTGGAGACCTGCCATGTCCTGTACCAAGGCAGCCCTCCCAGGGGAGAGCTGGTGGCTCCTGGCGGCCAGTGTCCAAAGCAGCACTGGCTAGCCTCCAGCATCATTAAGTGCCGCGAGGTGAGACCCTGGGTCGAGAGCCCTCGCTGTACCCTGTGCTGACACTGAGAAGCAGGGGAAGGATGTGGAGAGCCATGCTGGGGGCGCCTTCCGGATATGGTTCCTGATCCTGGCCCTGGTTGGCCTGGCAGGGCCTGATCTGGCTCTAAGAGAGACACCAGGTAGGGTGGGGCTCACCGTGGCTGCTATAAGATCCCAAGAGAGAGGGAGGGTACCTGGAGTTTGGAGTGCAGGTGAGGGATAGTGTGGATGCAGGGGCGAGAGCCACTGTCCCAGCACACAGTGCCTCCATGAGTACATGAGGGTGTTCCTGTGTGCAGTCCCCCGGACCCGGGTCTACAGTGAGCAGGTGTCTGTGGGATGTGCCTCTGAGTAAGGGGCTCTGGGACTGGACTGCCAAGAGCTCCTGTAAGGATACCCCACATCTCGTGCCGATTCAGAAGTTGAAAAGGTCAATTCTAAGAAACTTAACATCACACAAAGACATCCAAGATAAAACTGTCCTGAAGCCTAGCCCACCGGGGGCAGGAGAAGGAAGAAGAGGAGGGTTTTGTGCTACTTCAGACCAGATACCATATGGAGCCCTCAAACCTAGCTCCAGGCCCAGCTTGAGTCCCACTGGGAGAAGCAGGCCAACCGGAAGACATTGCTGGGCACCGGCAGAGGGGTCGGGGGTGGGCTGGCCTTCCTCTGTCCCCGGTTTTCAGTCAGGGGAGCCCTCTAGGCTTAGAGGGGCCAGAGAGCTGCCTTTAAAATCCCAAAGACAGCAGCGACCTGACTCTCAGCATTTCTGCATGGTGCCATGATACCCTGAGTATCTGATGCTCATGTCCAGCCCACTCGGAAGCAGGGGCATGCCCATTTCACAGATGCAGAAACCAAGGTAAAAAATCAAAGGAGCCCCAGGTGGAATCACCTCTCCAGCCAAAGGGCTTCCTCTTGTTCCATGTCTCTGGACTGCCGTGTTGAGACAAAAAGCAGGAAGGGAAGAAGGTCAGCCCCTCTTCTCACACCAGCCAGAAGATGAGGATACGTGACCTTCATCTTTCTTCCACCTAGGAACAAGGGCCAGGTCCTGTTTGGTTCTCCCTGGTCCTCAGAAACCAGTAGAAAACCCTCTTGCCCTAATCTTCTATGTGGATCTGTCCTGAGCGAGCTCTGAGGCTCTCTCAGAGCTCACTCCCAGAGTCAAGCAATCTCCCAGCTGGAACTCAGGTTTGGGGGCTGGCAGGCAAAGCAAAGGGACCGGATGTGCCCCGAGTCTGCTGTTGTCTGCCCAGGATCAAGGTTGTATCCTAGGCTCAGTCCAGTACACTTGGATGCCACGGACCCACAGACGCATTCTCTCCACCCAGCACATGGCTAGGGTGTGGGCCACAGAGAGGCAGGTAGCAGTCTTTCCATCTGCCAGGCTCGTAGGGTAAGCCTGGGTTCAGGTTAGAAGTCAGCATGGCCAAGCTTCCGAGCCCCAGAGGTGGACAGGCGGACCTGTGTGAATCCTGCTCACGGGAATTGGGCCAACCAGAGCGTCCATCTCCTCCTTGGCACAGATGCCTGACCTGCATGGCCCTGGAGCTTGACCGAGAACAAACATGCTTGGCTTATGGCCAGGTCTGCACAGATGGGAGCCTACAGAACATCAAGTGGGAGGCCCTTCTCTGTTCCTTCCCGAGAGCCTGCTGGAGACCAGACCCCAAAGCTTGGGCACCCAACCATTCCTGCCAACCTCAGCATCCTGCAGAAATCCATGGAGACGGCCTCCAGAGGGACTGGGGAGGCCAGGGTGAGCCCTGAGCCTCCAGAACCAAGGAGACCCAGCCTTCCTTGGACACAGCCAACGGGTATTGAGTGCCTGCTACGCGCCCTGTGCCGCGGATATTTAAAGCCGTTGGCAGGGAGCACTCACAGCTGAGGGAATGCTTTGTAGTATCCTGGGGTTTGAGGAGGGGTGCTCACAGACGGGAAGCACGACCCTGGGCCCTCCCAACAGCCCTGCCCCTTGTCTCCTGCCCCTGGCCAGGGCACTGCACAAACCAAACAACAGACTCCAGAGGCACGGGCACCTTTGAGCTTCCCAGGAGGAAAAGACAGGGCACCAAGCATAGTTTCCTCCTAACCATCAAGCCCACCCTGCCTGCGAGGTGGGGGGATGTATATGTATGTACGAATATGCATATACATGCGTGTATGAAATCCACGCCAAGCCACGGCTATGCAGGACCACGTTTTGTTTGCTTTGAGCCATCATAGGAGCTGCCCCTGTCCGGTCGTCCCCTCCTGGCAGGCAGCTAGGGTCCCAGCTGCGCGCGTGCCTCGGCCCACGTGGAGGCACCCCCCGCCCCCAGCGGACTGCCAGTCTAGCAGAAGGGACATGAAGTTGGGGCTGGTTGGAAAAACGTTTCCTTTTTTTCTTTAAACACCCACGCACCCACCCCTCCTTTTTTTTTTTAACTCGTTACTGCCCTGCCGCCAGCTTCCCAGCAGAGCCCGTCCTCCAGCCCTCACCCTGGCCGGCAGCGGCGCTGGCGGTGGCGGCAGCTCAGGGCCAGGCAGGCGGCGGCCCGGCCTCGTGTCCGTGTCTAACCTCTGGTATTGCATGTTCTGGGCAGGGAAGCGAGGGCGTCGCAGCAGTGCGGGATCGCTAGAGAGCAATGTGGAAGTAAGTAGGAAGCGCCTCCGTCCAGCTGGCTGTCGTGTGTTGCCTCCCCAATCCTTGGTTTATATCTGTTGTCTTTTTTTTCCCCCTGTTTTCGTTTTGTTTTGTTTTGCTCTTCCTCTGCCCTACTGCACAGAGGCGCAGACACGCCCGCCCCCACCCCCTGCCTGCCTCAGCCCCAGTGCATGCCAGCTTCTCCCGCCTAGAATCGCCCGTGCCTCTCACCGCTTGTTTGGGCTGGACCCATGGGGGGGTGGTTCTGGATTCCGTGTTTTAGTTCCCGCTTAACCCTGTCCCCAGTGGCTCCGAGCATGGTTAACATCCCGGCTTCCCGGCACTCCCCCCTCGGGGTTCCCCGCCTGCCGGCGCTGTTCCTTGTGGGGGGAGGCACCACCACCAGGCGCCCACGCACCCTCCAGCCTCGCTGCCCTGGGGGGAGGTTTGCCGGCCTCTCGACTTCCACGCTCCGCCATCCCCATCGCTTCCTTCCTGGAGTTTCGACTGCTGTGTGTCTGCAGTCAGGGCACCATGGACTTGGCTTAGCTAGCTCGGGGGAGGAGAGCCGTGAGAGCAAGAAAAGTTCCGTGTGGATTTCATGAGATTTCATTCATCTTCCAACCATCTCTATATTACTGTTCACATCTTAACCTCAGCTTGCAGACCTTTTTGTTTCCTTCTTTTTCCTTGTTTGGTTTGCAGTAGGTAGCTGCAGTGAAATGCCCAGGCAGCGCCCCCCCCACCCAGAACAAGGGTCCCCAACCCCTCTCCTGTCCCTACCACCCGCTTCCCAGAAACCTCGGGCCCACGCAGGCAGAAAAGTTGGCCCTTGCACCTGTGGAGAGGACCCAAGGGAGCGTAGGATGCAATTGCAGCAGGAACAGGGTCCTTCATGCACACCAGCCCGCCCCACTCCACTCTGCACATGCTGCTCACAGGCACCCCCAGGCCAGTCGTTCTGATCCAAAAGTTCAGGCCACCTTCCGTGTCAGGACGGGAGCAGAAGTCACACTTGTGCTGCTGCTGCTTTGACCAGACTGGAGGAGGGTCCCTCATGCCTTGGCCCTCCCCATGTCTCTCAGCAGAAGGCTGCTTCTGAGTCCCTGCCGGCCCCCCAATAGTAGCATGAGCCGAGGTGAAGCTCACGCAGCCTCACCCAGCCCTGCCCTCTGCAACCAGTGAGTCGAACTAAGGCCTAGCAGTCAGTGGGTGGACTTTTTACATTACAAAAAAAGAAAAAGAAAAAAAAATCATTCTGACATAAGTGCTTTAAGATCTTTTAATTTTGATTTCTATGAATTTCCTTTTTAGGGGTCCATCATTAGCAGTCCTCACATGCGCCGGAGACCTACATCAACACGAGAGTGTCCATCTCGCCCACACCAGACTATGCCTAACTCATCCTCCCTCCTGGGCTCCTTATTTGGGAGTAAGAGAGGGAAGCCCCCTCCCCAGGCCCACCCGCCCTCAGCCCCTCCCCAGCCGCCGCCCCACCCACCGGGCCTGCCCCACCCGCCGCACACGGTGGTGGCCAGCCATCACCAGGGGCCCGTCGAGGGCCCACCGCCAGCCTCGGTGCACGGGCACCACAGCCAGTACTGCCACATGCAGCAGAACCCGCCCCCCTACCACCACCACCACCACTACCACCCCCCCCAGCACATCCAGCATGCACACCAGTACCACCACGGCCCCCACGGGGGGCACCCGCCCTATGGGGCCCATGTGCACAGCCACCCATCGCTGCCCTCGGCCCATGCCGGCCACCCGGGCCACCCGGGCCATGCAGTGCACCACCACGGGCAGCCCCCCGCCCCGCCGCCCCCTGCTAGCAGCAAGGCCAAACCCAGTGGTATCAGCACAATTGTGTAGCCGGCCTGGGACAGGGTCCCAGACTCTGCGGGACAAGTGCACACCACACAGTCACGCCCCGGGGCGGTCCGCCTCACACCAGACCCAGGGCCCTTCTCTTTCCACCTCCTCCCTCCCCACCCCCCACCCCTGCTCCCTGTGGCCTGGATGGAGCCCCCTGAGCCCACGGGGCTTGCGCTGTAGGGAACAGAGCTCCCGATCGCACTTAGCGTGGGCGTCCCAGGTTCCATCCCCTTCGACCCCAGGGGTGGGCCTCGGCCACCATCAGCCGTGAAACCAGGGCCACTGGCCACATAGGTGTCGAAATGCCCCCCCACCCCAAAGCAGCACTCAGCTCTGCTCCCTAATTGTACACACATATGAAAACCCAGCCTAGGAAAAGAAGAAACGAGACACAAAAACCAGAGACAGAACAAAACAAAACAAAAAAACCCAAACTTGCTGCATTTATTGCTCTTTTATTGACAATGGGCAAAAAATTAAGTAGACCTGATATGGTTGATGAAAATAACGTAAGTAAACTTTATATAATATAAATATATAAATATATAAATATATATATATATATACTGTATAGGTAGTATTTGTGTGTGAAAGGAAACGTCTCAGTCCACAAAATTAGCAATATAGACTTTATGAGGAGCTCCACTTACCTGATAGGAAGACAGTACCTTACATGAATGTGTGAGAGAGAGTAAACCAAAAACGTAAATGCTAGGAACAAATTCAGATACTTCCATATTTTCATAAAAAGAAGAGAAGTCCCTCCAGGACTGGCTAAAATCTTTACGCAATCATTACTAACTGTGCCAAGTAACATAGCATCTAACTGTTTAAAGTCCAATATTGCTTTGTATAAATCCTTATTTTATTAACAGAAAACTATCCTAAGTACTCAGTATTATACTGCTCTGTTATTTCAGGTAAGCAAATAGATAAAAATGCAGTAAATCTACAGTAGCAACTCGGGACAACTAGTTAAGAACTGGTTGTCCGAGGATATTGGTGACACAGATTCTTAGACACTTTAATGGCTGCGATAACTGTGAATTCCCATGATCCATATTTCTTTTGTATGCATATGATTTAATGCACACTCATTCAGAGCCCTCCGAGGGGGGGCACCCATCCACGGCAGAAGTGTTCATCTCCAACATGAAAACGGCCAGCTCCCATCCTTGTCTCCCCAACACCATAACTTACTCATCCTGTCTCCAAACCGCAACAGGCACCAGCCCCCGAGCGAGTTTCTGCCGGGAACCGCTCAGAGCGAGCCCGAAGGCTGATTCTAGCATGTAGCAACCCAGGGCGGTGTGTGTGTTTCCCATTTTGTTTTCTGAGTGGTAGCCGTGATCATCGTGATTTCATGTGGCCGTGTGCTAGCACAACCCCCACCCCGTGTCATCACCGTGGCCCCCCACCCTGACCCTGGCCAACAAATGCCGGCCCTCGCCAGTGACGCCCTCCCCCCTGCTGCCTTCTCATGGTCCAGTTAGCTGCCAGGGCATCACATGACTTTCAGCTGTGCTCTTGTTGCTTCCGTGTTGTGGTGACACCATCCGCTCCTTTGGGGCTGGGCGCCTCACGCGTCCGGTTCTGTGACTGAGTCACCCACGGGCCGTACTTTGTAGTTTCAGCCTTTCGAGCCACTGCAGCCGCCAGTGCTGTGCTCCTAAGCCGTGGGACCCGAGGACTGCCCCACGGCCCCTGCCCCGGTGGAGAGCCCTTTCAGAAAGGGCGAAGCTAGTGCGGGACTCTGCGGGCCCCGGGCTCCGCGCTCCGTGCTCCGTGGATGGTGTGGCGTGCCGTGGCCAGATGGCAGGACGACCAAGGGGAGCTCACCCGGTGGGCCGGCCGGGGCGGGGCGGGGGGGTGTGCAGGGTCCCGCCCATTTCCCTCCCCACCCACCCCTTTGTCATATCATTGGGGTCACCATACCAGCAAATCTGCAAACCGAGCACTTTGTTGATCTCCACAGAGAGCAAATACAGCAATCTAGAGTTTAGCCTTTTTCTTTTTTTTTTTTTTTTTTTGGAAGTGTGACTTTAACCTGCCCACCTTTATCTTCCCATCAGTGTCGTGTTTCTCTCCAGGGCCTCTGCCTGGAAGGAGAGAAGTAAACAGCACGGGTGTGTCTGATTTGGTCCAGGCCAGGCTGGTGGGAGGCTCCCTGCTCCCGCTCGCCCCTAAATTCTTGGGTTTTCCTGCAGAGTCAGGCTCCCCGAGGCATTCTCTGTCTTGCAGTTTAAAGGATGTTGTTCTGACCAGGAAAAGTCGAATCGTACTGCATGCCACCCGGCGTCAGCCCTGCGAGGCCACACTCTATGTGTTGTGTATTTGCAAACTATATCAGTGTTACTGTTGACAACTAGTTGAGGTAAAGTGATAACAGACGAGATATGTCGGCTTTTCTTCACCCTCTGTACCAATAGTAAAGTCTAACTGTAAACTCGAGGTTGTTCCAGAAAAGATACAGGCTGTTTGGCACCAGATTGCCCTTTCCGAAGGGATGACCACGAATGAAGAAGAAGAGAGGGCAAAGCCGATGGCAGGGCAGGAGGGGGTGAGGGTGGTACGCTCTGTCCATCGCCGTCCTTCGTGCTCCACGGGCCATTCAGAACCCTCACCTCCAAAGCTACCATCCATGTGTCCTGAAGCTTTGTCGGGGCGTCCCAGGACTGGATCTAGCAAAAGGGCGCTTCCGGAATGAATTCCGTTTCTTCCCGTGTTTCCAACTGGACACAGTGTGTTGGGCTCAAGTCAGTGGGTTTCCTCACTCTTTGTGTTATATTTACAAACTTACCGTGGGAGATGCTTCCAGAAGGTACATTGTTCTATTAAGGAGGCTGGAGCCACACTGCCAAGTCTCGTTTGGGCAGCAAAAGCCTCTGACAAATTGCTGGGCCCCCCCAACCCGCCCCCACCATCCCCAGTGTTGCTTTCACGGGACAGTTCTAGAAGGAACTTCTAGACATGGCCCTCCACAGAGTCAGCAGGTGTGGGGGCCTGTCATCCACCCCACCCCCACCCCTGGGATAGGCTGCAGAATGCGTGTGTCATCCCTCGCCACTGTCAGGACACACTTGGGACATTTTTCTCAAGTTGCACAAATCGTTGCAATTGAACAGTCCTTTGGGCAGGAGCAGGAGACCCTAGCAGAAGTGGCTGAAGATCTTTTCTGGGACAACAATCAAGTCATGTCTTTGTATTTTTTTTTTAAGTTTATGAATGAATTGTACAACAATGTAAAAATAAAGTTCATCCTAATATGTGCACATCTCGCTTAAAAATGTCTTCAGTCATCCAGTGTAGAGCGATTTTTCCATCCCCGCGCTGCATGCAGCAGAAGCCTCTTGTTTTTCTCTAAAACGAGCTGAAAAGAGACAGTCAGCAGATACTTAAACATGACCCTAGGTGTTGACTCAGCATTCCATATGAAGCTGTGTCTCTACAGGTAAGCATGCATCTTACAGTTTTCGTTGTAAAATACCATCACCCTTTCTGCCCGCGGAAGGAGTAATTCTGTAAAGTGTCTTCAGTCACAACAATAATCAAGGGAACAAATCCGGTGTGAAGTGGGGGTGGCGAAAAGGGACAGGCGGGAGGAGCTGTGTAGCCCTTACCCGGCGGGCGCGCCCATTAGCCTACCTGCAGCCACATCAGGGTCCCATGCAGGACCCGTCTCCTCCTGGGAACTGTCGTTCACCTTCTAGTTGTTTTAAACGCTTAGCATCAGGTCTTGAACGCGGACCGCTCAGAGACTTCGAGAGACAGACACACCGCTCCCACGAGGCCCAGCGCCTGCTGTGTAACTTTGGGCAGGAAAGGATTGTTTTTGTTTCAATATGCATTCTGTTTGTGAGTAGTAGCAGACTCTATTGATGTAAAACCATAGCTGTGATCATGTGGAGAAATCGAATAAATCCTTTAAAACTCTCGGGTTTTTACTTTTTCTGAAAAGTCTAGCTGTTTCTCCGTCGAGCAGACACAGCTCCTGCTGAGCCCTCGGCCCCGTCCTCGTCAAGACTGCTGGCGGCCGTAGCTTTCTGGAAGACCCGGGACTGACTTTAATCGAGGGTGCAAGATAAAGGTATGCGTCGCAGTGTAGGCACAGATGGAACTTTCCAAAGGGATTTATAATTTCCACCCACTTTCCACACATTTGGTAGTTCCACTGAGTTAGACAGGAGCTGGCTCCTTTGGAGTGTTGAGGTGGACTGAGAATGCCATGGGGGGAGCCCGCCCCCAAATGCTGGAGGAGAGATGATTTTATGAGGTCAAACAGCCCGTTTTTCCATGCAATGGTGAATGCAATGTGCAAAAACCGGTGGGGGGGGTGTATTCTGGTGTGCCTGTGAGAGCACGTCGGGCTCATATGATTTCTCCTTTCCCAGAACCAAAATTCAGCTCCAGAGAATACTGTCTCAAAGTTAATATTTTTGTACCATAAAGTGAAGTAAAACTGGTAGACCTAATTTGTGGAACCTAAACAAGGTTAATTTTAGGGACCAAAATGAACTGGCGCCCACCCCTCCTTAGAGAAATGACTTGGGACCAAAAGAGGTTCTCAGATTTCTGCGGCCGGGCACTCCAAGGCTCACAGAAATTCCCGAAAACACTTAGCTGTAGTTTTGTGTCTGATGCCACGACTCATGCACAGGGCCACCCTCACCAGCTGCTTGGTATAGGTGAGCGGCTAGGATGCCGCTGGGAAGCGATGATTCTCTGGGTTTTGCATTTGTCTCCCCCCACCAGATTGTGAGCTCCTTGGGGACGAGGGCTGCATCTGACCCAGTTCTCTGCATCCAGTGACCAGCGCAGGACTGGTCTTGCCAAAATGCATGTGAAAATGAACTGGTGGTTGCAAGGGGGTGTGGGAGGGCACAGCAAAACCGATCTTAGCGTGTGTAAATCACCACCACCCTCAAAAATGTATGGAAGCCTGTTTGCTCAGCCCTTTGCTACCCTTGACATTAAGAAATCTGGCTGAGGACATACATGACACAGTCAGACTTCTGCAAGAGTGGTTCATACTGGCTGTTTCCAGCCCCCACACGCTGCACATTTTTAGCCCTCATTTTACTTGACCTCTGGGCAGCTTTCAATTCTGTTCACCATAGTCCTTTTTGCAAATTACTTTTTTTAATTAACATATAATGTATTATTTGCCCCAGGGGTACAGGTCTGTGAATCATCATCAGTCTTACACAATTCACAGCACTCACTGTAGCACATACCCTCCCCAGTGTCCATCACCCAGCTACCCCATCCCTCCCACCCTAATCCCCCATCAACCCTCAGTTTGTTTCCCAAGATTAAGAGTCTCTTATGGTTTTTCTCCCTCTCTAGTTTCATGTTGTTTCATTTTTCCCTCCCTTCCTCTATGATCCTCTTGTCTTGTTTCTCAAATTCCTCATATCAGTCAGATCATAAGATAATTATCTTTCTCTGATTGACTTATTTCACTTAGCATAATACCCTCTAGTTCCATCCACGTCATTGCAAATGGCAAGATTTCGTGGTTTTGATGGCTGCATAGTATTCCATTGTGTGTGTGTGTGTGTGTGTGTGTGTATCACACCTTCTTTATCCATTCATCTGTTGGTGGACATATTTGCTCTTGCCATAGTTTGGCTATCGTGGACATTGTTGCTATAAATATTCGGGTGCACGTGCCCCTTCAGATCACTACATTTGAATCTCTAGGGTAAATACCCAGTGGTGTGATTGCTGGGTCATGGGGTAGCTCTATTTTCAACTTTTTTGAGGAATCTCCATGCTGTTTTCCAGAGTGGCTGCACCAGCTTGCATTCCCACCAACAGTGTAAGAGGGTTCCCCTTTCTCCACATCCTCGCCAGCATCTGTCATTTCCTGACTTGTTAATTTTAGCCATTCTGACTGGTGTGAGGTGGTATCTCATTGTGGTTTTGATTTGTATTTCCCTGATGCCTAGTGATGTGGAGCCCTTTTTCATGTGTCCGTTGGCCATCTGGATTATCTTCTTTGGAGAAATGTCCAAATCTTCTGCCCATTTCTTGATTGGATTATTTGTTCTTTGGGTGTTGAGTTTAAGAAGTTCTTTATAGATTTTGGATACTAGCCCTTTATCTGATATGTCATTTGCATATAATCTTCCTTCTGTTGTTTGTCTTTGGGTTTTGTTGACTGTTTCCTTTGCTGTGCAAAAGCTTTTGATCTTATGAAGTCCCAATAGTTCATTTTTGCCCTTGCTTCCCTTGCTTTTGGCGATGTTTCTAGGAAGAAGTTGCTGCAGGTGTGGTCAAAGAGGTTGCTACCTGTGTTCTTCTCAAGGATTTTGATGGATTCCTGTCTCATGTTGAGTTCTTTCATCCATTTTGAGTCTATTTTTGGATGTGGTGTAAGGAAGTGGTCCAGTTTCATTCTTCTGCATGTGGTTGTCCACTTTTCCCAATGAAAATTTGAAAAGACTGTCCTTTTTCCGCCGAATACTCTTTCCTGCTTTGTTGAAGATGAGTTGACCATAGAGTTTGGGGTCCATTTCTGGGTTCTCTACTCTGTTCCATTGATCTAACACATAGTCCTTCTTGAAACACTGTTTCTGGGTCACTAACTGGCTCAGTGGGCCAAGCGTCTGCCTTTGGCTCAGGTCAAGATCCTAGGGTCTTGGGATCGAGTCCCACATCCAGCTCCTTGCTCAGTGGGGAGTCTGCTTCTCCCTCTCCTTTTCTGCCTCTCCTTCTTCTCCCTCTGCTCCCCCTGCTTTGTGCTCTCTCACTCTTGCTTTCTCTCAAATAAATAAAATCCTAAAAAACAAAATAAGAAGATCCTTAACAAGGTCTTCATGAGGCCTGCGTGATCTGGCAAAACCCTCACTTTTCCCTTGCTTTCCGGCCTTTCAGTTGCCCAGACAAGCTGGTTCCTTCCACAGAGCCTATGCAAGTATTCTCTTCCTTCCCCCAATGGGGGGCTGCTTTTCCTCCCATCTTCGTTTAGTTAGCTCCTACTTCATCCAACAAGCTTTAGTTCAACCATTACCCCCTCTGCGATGCATCCCTTGTAGTTACATATTCTACAGTGTGATCACTTGGCGACAGCAGACATTCTAGGTTGGGGCAGTGGTGGCTCTTGTACTCTGCTGTCATCTCAACACACGGGACAAGCAGAACTGCCAATAATGTTTGTTGGATGAACAGGTGAACTCCTAGGACCAAAGATGGAATTTAGCGCTGAAATACACGATGCAATTTAGTGGCTTAAAATGGGATCAGAGATCTAGAGAAGCAGCATGGGGCCAGGGTGCTGGGGAGCAGCCAACCAGTCCTACTGGGATTCCTCACTACTTCCAGGAACAGTGGGGCAGTGGCTGGAGGCTTTTAATCATTGTGTTTTAGCTTTCACCAAATGTGTTCTCACATTTAGAGCATTTGAAAGAATAGATTCATACAAAGCTGGGAAAACCCTCACCTACAATCCCACCACCCAAAAGCCATTATAATTATTAGGACTACTTGCTTTCAATCTTCTCTTCACACATAGTCTCAGTTGCCTGGTTCAGATCTTCCAGGTATGTCCCAAAAGATTTATAAGTGTTCTTTGGTGCCCATCATGAACAAATAGTTCACAAGCAAAAACATGTAGAAAATGTCAGATTAGACAAAGTTAAACTGGTTTTTTACTACAGGACTTCTCAGAGCCTTTGAAAGGATGATGTGCACTATGAATCTCTGAAGGGCAGTCTGTGCCATGTTTCCCAAACTTACTGAGCTGTGGACTCTTGCACTCTACAACTTACAGTTTAGTATAATATTGTATGTGTAAATTTTATTCTTTTGTTCCCCTTAGTATGAAAGACTCAATGGTTTATAGCATCTCCATAATGGCCCATCATATGGATGTTCCATGATGTACTTGACATACGGAGAGTGTTATTTAGGTAAACAAGGAAGAAGCAGAAGGAAATCCTAGAGCTTCTGACTGGATTTGGTGATTCTGGTAAGGCTATGAGACCTGGAGAAGTTAGACACCCTTGAATGTAACCTTAGTCCTGAGTTCCTGGGATGAACCTCGACACAAGTTTGGCAACTCTGGGTAGCCTTGTGTCAGTGAGATACCACTCATTCGGTGTGTTCAAGTCAGTGCTCACCTCCCAAGGGAACCCATACTACCTCTCAGCACAGAATGGGCTGTAATAAAGATTTATTGACTGGCTGATGGCAGCGATGTCATGAAGGCTAATTTTCCCCATTTCTAATGTGCAGCTTCATGATTATTGAGGCATTTCTAGGGGAATTTTTTCTCCACTTCCTGTTGTTCACAACCATGCTCCACTCTCACCTCCAGTGTGACCACTGCTACTTCTCATCTCCCATGGAGTTAGTAGGAAAGAAATCATTCTAAAATAAAAACGCCTGAGGGTAATCATGGTCACCTCAAGTGGAATTTCTCTCCACATCCTTTAAGAACTGTTCAGGAGAGGGCAGAGTCCAAGATGGTGGAGGAGTAGAAGACCTTAGTTTCCTCTGGTCCTAGGAATTCAGATAGATAGCTATCAAATCATTCTGAACACCTGTGAACTCAACCAGAGATCTGAGAAAAGAATAGCTACAACTCTACAAATAAAAAAGCAACCACTTTTGGCAAGAATGATAAGACAGAAAAACTCACCTCTAAAAAGAGAACAAGAGGCAGTACTGACTGCCAGGGACCTAACCAGTATGGACATAAGATGTCGAAACTAGAGTTCAGAATAATAAAGATACTAGCTGAGCTTGGGGCGCCTGGGTGGCTCAGTGGGTTAAAGCCTCTGCTTTCAGCTCAGGTCATGATCCCAGGGTCCTGGGATTGAGCCCCGCATCGGGCTCTCTGCTCAGCAGGGAGCCTGCTTCCTCCTCTCTCTCTCTCTTCCTGCCTCTCTGCCTACTTGTGATCTCTGTCTGTCAAATAAATAAATAATAAAATCTTTAAAGATACCAGATGAGCTTGAAAAAAGCATAGAAGACAGTAGAGAATCCCTTTCTGAAGAAATAAAATAACTGAAATCTAACCAACTTGAAATAAAAAAGGCTATTAATGAGGTACAATAAAAAATGGAGGCTCTTACTGCTGGGATAAATGAGGCAGAAGAAAGAATTAGTGATATAGAAGACCAAATGATGGAGAATAAAGAATCTGAGAAGAAGAGAGATAAACAACTACTAGATCATAAGGGGAGCATTTGAGAGGTAAGTGATATCATAAAACGAAACAATACTAGAATAATTGGGATCCCAGAAGAAGAGAAGAGGATAGAGAGAGGCAGAATCTATATTGGAGCAAATTATAGTGGAGAACTTCCCTAATCCGGGGAGGGAAGCAAGCATTCAATTCCAGGAGACACAGAGAACCCCAGCTCAAAATAGGTCAACACCTTGACATATGATAATGAAACCTGCAAATCTCAGAGACAAAGAGAAAATCTTGAAAGCAGCTTGGGACAATAGGTCTGTAATCTACAGGGGTAGAAACATAGGCTGGCAGCAGACCTATCCACAGAAACCTGGCAGGCCAGAAAGGACTGGCATGATATAATCAGGGTTGTAAGTGAAAAAACTATGCAACCAAGATTGCTTATCCAGCACAAAAACAGACATATAGATCAATGGAACAGAACAGAGAACCCAGAAATGGACCCTCAACTGTGTTGTCAACTCATCTTCGAATGAATCCATCAAAATCCAAGAGGAGAACACAAGCAGCAACCTCTTCAGCCTCAGCTGCAGCAACATCTTGCCAGACATGTTTCCAAAGGCAAGGGAAGCAAGGGCAAAAATGAACTATTGGGAGTTCATCAAGATCAAAAGCTTTTGGACAGTAAGGGAAACAGTTGACAAAATCAAAAGACAACTGACAGAATGGATGAAAATATTTGCAAATGTCTTATCAAATAAAGGGCTAGTATCCAAAATCTATAAAGAACTTATCAAACTCAACACCAAAAGAACAAATATCCAATCAAGAAATGGGCAGAGGAGGGACGCCTGGGTGGCTCAGTTGGTTAAGCAGATGCCTTCGGCTCAGGTCATGATCCCAGCGGCCTGGGATCGAGTCCCACATCGGCTCCTTGCTCGGCAGGGAGCCTGCTTCTCCCTCTGCCTCTGCCTGCCACTCTGTCTGCCTGTGCTCACTCACTCTCTCTCCCTCTCTCTCTGACAAATAAATAAATTTAAAAAAAAAAGAAAGAAATGGGCAGAGGACACGAACAGACATTTTTGCAAAGAAGACATCCAGATGGCCAACAGACACATGAAAAAGTGCTCCACATCACTCGGCATCAGGGAAATACAAATCAAAACCACAATGAGATATCACCTCACACCAGTCAGAATGGCTAAAATTAACAACTCAGGAAACAATGGATGTTGGCAAGGAAGCAAAGAAAGGGGAATCCTCTTACATTGTGGGTGGGAATACAAACCGCTGCAGCTGTGGAAAACAGTATGAGGTTCCATACTGTTTCAAAAAGTTGAAAATAGAGCTGTCCTATGACCCAGCAATTGCACTATGAGGGATTTACCCCAAAGATAAAAATGTGATCCGAAGGGACACATGCACCCCAATGTTTATAGCAGCAATGTCCATAATAGCCAAACTATGGAAAGAGCCCAGATGTCCATCAACAGATGAATGGGTAAAGAAAACACACACACACACACACACACACACACACACACACAATGGAATACTACACAGCCATCAAAAAATGAAATCTTGTGATTTGAAACAATGTGTATGGAACTAGAGGGTATTATGCTAAGCAAAATAAGTCAATCAGAGAAAGACAATTATATGATCTCACTCATATATGGAATTTAAGAAACGAAACAAGATCATAGGGCAAGAGAGAAAAAAAATACCAGATGAAATCAGACAGGGAGACAAACCATAGACAATCATAGGAAACAAACTGAGGGTTGCTGGAGGGTAGGTGGGGATGGGGATGGGGTAACTGGGTGATGGGCATTAAGGAGGGCACATGAAGTAATGAACACTGGGTACTCTATAAGACTGATGAAAGACCTCTACTTCTGAAACTAATAATACATTATATGTTAATTAATTGAATTTAAATAAATTTTTTTAAAAAATTGTTTGGGAAAAGGACAGATAAAGTCACCGATGGCTCAGAACTACAGTTTACCAGGCAAGAGCGAAAATCATGCATTTCAATGAAAAGTCAGTGGGAACATAAACATCTTTGACTGGCAGAGCTGACACAGAGTCACAGACCAGAATACACATCCAGGTGGGGAATTCAGGGAAAAGAGAAAATGATATGGTCCTAATGGCAGTAGAAACAGGTAACAACTAGGGCTCATGCCCATAAGGAGAGAGACCCACCCTGCAAGAACAAATGCCAGAGGAGAACTGAGACCTAGTGGAATCAAAAGGAAAAGCTGTGGAAAGGTTTGGAGTCAGAGGTGGTAGAAGGCACTGCTGGAGAAGAGGGGGCAATAGATTTCCTTTGGAAGCTTGGTGATGAAGGGAAAGAAGGAACTAAGATAAGACACCGTCAAAGAATCAAAAGACAGACCTTTTAAAAAAAGTGTTGGGGCACCCGGGTGGCTCAGTGGGTTAAAGCCTCTGCCTTCAGCTCAGGTCATGATCCCAGGGTCCTGGGATCGAGCCCCACATCGGGCTCTCTGCTCAGAGGGGAGCCTGCCTCCCCCTCTCTCTGTGCCTGCCTCTCTGCCTACTTGTGATTTCTGTCAAATAAACCTTTTTTTTAAAAGTGTCTTATTAAAGGAAATGAATAAATGAATTAAAGGAAACTGATAATTAGCCAAAACTGACCTCAGGAGAGAGAGAAATCTTTTTTTTTTTAGATTTTATTTATTGGACAGAGAGAGACACAGTGAGAGAGGGAACACGAGTAGGGGAAGTGGGAGAGGGATAAGCAGGCTTCCCACTGGGCAGGGAGCCCCACGCGGGGCTCGATCCCAGGACTCTGGGATCATGACCTAAGCTGAAGGCAGACAGTTAAAGACTGAGCCAACCTCCAACAACTTGCATATAAAATGAAAAAAGGGGGGGTTCAGAGAAGGAGGAGAAGGAAGACAGAAACTGCGTAAGCCTCCTACAGAGGACAAGGAAAGGCTACCACAGTCCTCAGTTTTGAAATTGATCACGAGGCTGCAGTTGGTATAGATGTCTTCCTTCTTCTGTTACCCATTCCATGTTTCCCCATGAAATCTTCTCCAAGATTTCAGCTGGTCAGAGTGGAATAACAGGCCATCCTTCCCAGATGCCCTGTGTCTTCAAGTGTCCTGTTTGGGTTGCTGTATTTTCCCATTAAGCATTGCTAAGAGGTGCCCAAGAGAACCCCTTGGGTTACACACACAGTCCTTCCTGCCCCACTGTGTGCAGCAGCTCAAAATTCCCCCAGGGTAATTAGGGACAATCTGTCTAGCCAGCAGAATAAACCCTTTTGCCTCCTGTGTTTCAGTGGCAATAAGGAGCCCCAAATGGCCAGGTGAAAGTCTCATCTTGCTATTTAACAAAATCTGCTCTCTTTCCTTTAGTGGAAGCAATTCCCCCTTGGGAGTGAAGACCCCCCAAACCAGCAGAGCTCAAAGTTGCTGGGACAGAAAGGGACATTTCTTTTTTTTTTAAAGATTTTTATTTATTTATTTGATAGAGAGAGATCACAAGCAGGCAGAGAGGCAGGCAGAGAGAGAGGGGGAAGCAGGCTCCCCGCTGAGCAGAGAGCCCAATGTGGGGCTCGATCCCAGGACCCTGGGATCATGACCTGAGCCGAAGGCAGAGGCTTAACCCCCTGAGCCACCCAGGTGCCCCAGAAAGGGACATTTTTGTGCAAGGGTTCCGTGTAAGCACACACACCCCCCCCCTGCTTCTGCCCCTTCCTGTCCGCACCTGTGTATTCTGACCATGGAGGAGAAGCCACCATGTTGTGGGGTCTGGATTCAAAATAACATCCTGTATCCCATAGCACAGAACCTGTCCTTCCAAGGTAGTGTCCCTCGACTGGATCTGTAAATTTCATGAAGCCGTTCCATCTCTGAATTAAGCCAGCTGCTCCTTGGTAACGGTGGCTATATGGCAAACCACTTAGTGTTTGCTTTTTTTTTTTTTTCACTTTTTTCATTTAATTCTATTTTTGGACAGATGAAATACATGGTTCAAAAGTCAAAACCGCATCAATTTTCAGAAAATCTCGCTTCCATCACCATTCCCTCTATCCTTACTTCATTCCTGGCTTTTCTATTTTTAACCATTTTTACTAGTTTCTAGGTATATCAATCAAAAACAAAAGTTTTATTGTGCAAAATTAAGCAAAGATGCACTTAATTTTCCAGGCTTTCCTCCACAAAAGATAACACACCATGTACACCATTCCGCATCTTGCATTTTCACTTACTATCTCTCCGATTTACCCACTCAGCTCCCAATCCACCCTTCTTGGCTTTGCTCCGTGATAACCGAGCTGGATTCTACATTTGCCACCTGGCGTGATATTAAACTTTGTCGATAGAGGGCGCTGGAGGGGCACTGCCGGAAGTTGGGGATTTCTTCCAGGTTCTGATGAGTTTCTGTCTTATTAGCAAGGCAGGTGACTCAGTTTTTCCTGTTTACAAGTTGCAGCTGGCAGTGCCCTGCCTACATTCTTTAGTACATCAGCACCCTCGAGGGGAGTTTCCTGATTGCCATTCTTGGCCCAAGGTTTGCTGCCCACCAGGTTCTGCCCATCTGCTCCTTGGCGGGAGCTGTCCTGCTTGCCACTACCTGTCTGTGGCTCCCGGGCTCAGGTTGGTAACTGCAGGGAGCTCTGGTCCCTGGCAACCCAGTGAAATGTGAAGGACAGTGTTGGGAAGTCTGTTCCTACCCCCAGGTTGGTTTCTTCCTCAGATGTCTCTTTCAGCCCCACAACATTTTTTGAGACTATGTTTTCTGTCTCTCCTTAGCATTTGTAACTTCTAGTTACAAATTCCTTATATTAAACCTTCCCTGGCCCCAGGGATTACTCTGTGGTTTCTGCTCCCAGGACTGTGAGGACACCAAGTTGGTGCTTAAATAGTGCTAGGGGGTAGACCCACCACGATGGGATTTGGGAACTGGTTGGATGGAGCATGGACATGGGTGTAGGGCTGAGCACCTTGCCAATGGAAAGTGGGGCGGTGGCCGTCAGTGGTCCACAGTGCCATCACAGTTGGTGGATGCTGTTGTCTGTGGTGGAATGACAACTGAAATAAGTGCCTTGGGAACCCACCTGAGGGTTATGGCAGTAATGGTGGGCGCAAGGACTGTGGGGCGGGTGGGTTTTCCTGCGTGCAACACTGGACCGTCCAGAGAGAAAATGACAAGGCTGGATTCTTTTTTTTTTTAAGATTTTATTTATTTGACAGAGAGAGCGAGAGAGGGAACACAAGCAGGGGGAGTGGGAGAGGGAGAAGCAGGCTCTCCACTGAGCAGGAAGTCCTACTCGGGGCTTGATCCTAGGATCCTGGGATTATAACATCAAGAGTCTCATGTTCTTCTGACTCAGCCAGCCAGGTGTTTATTTATTTTATTAACTCAGCCGGTTATTTACTGTTGTAGAAAAATTACCCCCAAACTTAGCAGCTTCCAACAGTACATATTTATTATCCCATAATTCCTGTGGTTCAGAAATGCAGGAGCCCCTTAGCTGGTGGTTCCAGCCCAGGATTCTCACTAGGTTGCAGTCACGGTGTCAACTAGGGTCACGGTCCTCTCGAGGCTTGACTAGGGCTTTCAAGCTCGCTCACGTGGATGTTGGCCATGGGATTCCATTCTTCACCATGTGGCCCTCTCCATAGCACCACTCCCAGCATGGCAGCTGGTTTCCCCCTACAGTGCGTGATCTAAGAACCAAAGCAATGCCGCATGGTTTTCTATGACCCAATGTCAGTGACACAGGGCCACTTCTGACTTATTCTGTTCGTCAGAAGCCAGTCACTAAGTCCATTCCTTATGCAATGGGTGGGAATTACACTAGGGGAAGAATGGGGACCATCCTGGAGACTGCCTAGCATCATCTACCCTCTAGTCTCCAATAATTCATGTCTATCCCACATGCAAAATATGCTCACCCCACTTCTGCCAATCTCATCCCGTTATAGCACCAGCTCAAAGTCCATGATCTTGTCATCCAGGTGCAGACAAGGCTCTTTGAACACAGTTCACTTGTCTTCTGAACTGAAGAAACAAGTGATCAGCACCCCCACCCCAAAAGCACACACACCAATGCACAACGGTGAGATAGGCATAGGATAGCCAATGTAGAGCTATTCCTAAAGGGGAAAATGGGAGGCACACAGCAGTCAGTGATCCAAGGCCGTTTGAAATGCGGCCAAGAAAATGTTGGAAGCTCATTGACTGGGACTTGGTCCTATTCCTGCCCTGGAGTGACTCCCCATTGCTCTTGGCTCTTCCCTCTGGGTCGTCCTTCCTTTTGCATGGAAGGTGGTATGTGTTTGCAACAGTGTGATTTTCTCCGCCTGTTTTCTGCCAGTAGAATTTTGGATGTCCAATGACCTCTTTTCATTTATTACAGTCTCTGTGCCTTTCAGACAAGGGCATGAATCTCAGGAGGCAGGGTCATGGGATACCATCTTGGAGGCTGGCTACCAGTTGGTGTAAAGTCAAGTTTTTCAATATAGAAAGAGAAGTAAATATGTCAGAAATACATACATTCCCTTATTGTGTTCACTAAGCAGAATTGGGAGCATTAAAAATCTCAGTTGCCCTGAGTATACCTAGTGCCCAGATCTTGGCTTCTGAACACTATTCTCCATGGACATGAACCAGAGCTCCAAGGAGTAATGGCTGATTCCAGGGCAAGGGCAGGAAAAGTACAAGATGAGTCTGGAGCACTTCATTGTGCCAGAAAGTAAGGACATGCTCAAAATGGCACAGAAGCCAGCTTAAAAGGGTTCCTACTAAACAAGTATGGGTTATTTTGAGTTTTAAAATAAGTAATTCCAAATTTATCATTATAAATAAGTAATTATTTTAAAATAAAGTATTATATTTATATGTATTATATTCGTTATTATAGATATTGTTATTAATTATTATAAATATCATTACTTAAATATATATTACAGTGTCATATATGTTATTAATATATATTATAAATATATAGATATTTATATTATACAAATATTATATTATAAATATAAATATTGTATTTATGTGTATTAGATTTATTATTATAAATAAGTAATATAAATTATGAATTATATGTATAAAAATAAATTTATAAAGACAAAAATTTATTGGAATAAATTTTATTTAATTTATTTTAATCTATAAGATTTATAAATTTGTATAAATTGTTTATATAAAATTTTTAACTTTTTATATATAAATATGAATTATAATAATCATGTATTAAAAAAGGAATCCATATAACCAAGTTAAAAATGAATTAATTAAACATCTGATACAGAATGGGTTATTAACATAGTTCAAAGTACTCAGGGCACCTGGCTGCCTCCATCAGTGGAGGTGCGACTCTTGATTTCAGGTTCATGAGTTCAAGCCATGTGTTAAAAGAATGTACCTTCCCACCACCTTTTTGTTTGTTGCAACATTATTTACAGTAGCCAAGATAAGAAAGGATCCCAAGTGTCCGTTCATAGATGAATGGATAAAGAAGATGTAGCATATGCACACACACACACACACACACACACACACTCTAGAGACAATGAAGTATTACCCAGCTATGAAAAAGAATGAAATCTTGCGGTTTATGACCACATGAATGTATCTAGTGGGTATCATACTAAGCAAAGTACTTTCCCACAATGGCCTTACAGATCACAGTGGGAAGAAGACCAACCCATCAATAAAAGAGCCTGGCAGATACCACCTAAATCATGTATACCCAGAAAAATGCAGTGAGAAGAGCACAACGTTATTTCTGTGATATTCTTGCCAAAGATGCTTGCTCTGAATCTAATGACGAAGCGTCAGATAAGCCTACACTGAGGGACGTTCTACCAAGTAACCAGCCCATAGGCTTCAAAAATAGGAAAGTAAAGGGCACCTGGATGGCTCAGTGGGTTAAGCCTCTGCCTTCAGCTCAGGTCATGATCTCAGGGTCCTGGGATTGAGGCCCGAATCAGGCTCTCTGCTCAGCAGGGAGCCTGCTTCCCCCTCTCTCTGCCTACTTGGGACTCCCTCTCTCTGTTAAATAAATAAATAAATTTTTTTAAAATAATGGAATTAAATTTTTTAAAAAATAGGAAAGTAAAAACAAAGTGATGAAAGTAAAAGAATGGCTGGGGCACTTTTTTAGGTTGAAAAAACTGAATGCAACACACAGTTTGGGGCTTCCTTCTTTTTGTTGGAAAGGTCTTGCCAGGATGATTGGGGAAAAAACCCTGAAGAAGGTCTGGGGATTAGCTCATGGTAATGCATCCAAGTCAGCAGCCTTCTCTTGGTGGTTTTACTGTGGCTCCGTGATGTCCGCAGGAGCTGCAGGCTCTGAAGCCTGGAGGAGGGGCTGCGGGACCTGCCCCTGAGCTCCGTGAAGCGGCTAGTGGCCAGAGGAAGCTTCTCTCCCTCCCTCACGAGGGTCTCCATAGGGCTGGGTGTCCTGTCGAGACACACAGCTTCACCCAGACTGTGTGATATACCATGGGGAGAGAATGCAAGTTAGGAGCTGAAATACCTCCAGCCTATGGGTCACACAGACCCAGAGTGGTACACTGCAGTGGGGGGTGACACACTGCCGTGAAGCTGGGGACCATTGGGGGACATCCTTGCAAGCCTCCTCCACACTCCCATTCCCTCTGTTCTCCTTTGAGGGGCAAACATTAATCGTTTAAAAAGCAACTTTCAGGGGGCGCCTGGGTGGCTCAGTGGGTTAAAGCCTCTGCCTTCGGCTCAGGTCATGATCCCAGGGTCCTGGGATCGAGTCCACATCGGGCTCTCTGCTCATCGGGGAGCCTGCTTCCTCCTCTCTCTCTCTGCCTGCTCCTCTGCCTACTTACGATCCCTCTCTCTCTCTCTCTCTCTCTCTCTCTCTCTGTCAAATAAATAAATAAAATCTTTTTTTAAAAAACTATGAGGGGGCACCTGGGTGGCTCAGTGGGTTAAAGCCTCTGCCTTCGGCTCAGGTCATGATCTCAGGGTCCGGGGATCGAGTCCCGCATCGGGCTCTCTGCTCAGCAGGGAGTCTGCTTCCCTCTCTCTCTCTCTGCCTGCCTCTCTGTCTACTGTGATCTCTCTCTGTCAAATAAATAAATAAAAGTCTTTACAAAAAAAAAACTATGAGGATCAGAAAGTTCTCACCAAAATATTAAGAGAGCCACCAAGCTTCAACACAAGCATCCGTGTTGCAAACATCCTTATCTTACTGTTCATTCTCAGCCGTATTTCGCCACCTTTGTGGATCTTATCGATAGAACTTAGCTTCCAGTCATCCTCATGGATACAGACACAGAGCCCTGCATTTTCCTTAGATACACATGTCTGAATCTTCTTAAAGGTCTATAAGGGCCTATTTAGCCAGAGTGATTCCATCTTGGATTAAACAGTGATTTTGTTGTTTATGCAGTAAAACTTAAACTGACCCTGTTCCCCCCCCGCCCCACCCCGGGACTTACTTAAAAGCAAGCCGGGGAAACCAGTCCCAGGTAAGAAAGCCCAAATTCAAGGCTGAGTCAGGCCAGGTGGAGGTATCCAATCAGTGGGGGCGCATACTGTCTCCCTAGCTACCAAGGAGTGTGGGTCCTGCCTTTTGGGCGCCAATTCTGACCAAGGTGATAGGCTAGTTCAACTATCTACTAGGGTAAATTGTAATTCAATTGGCCACCTGTGTGTGACCTAGGATGACTGTGCAGCTTTCTCTGTGTGTTACAATCTCATTGGCCACCTGTGCATGGCCAGGCCCAACCACACGGCCTTTGCCCTTAAAAGCTAGTCTGTAAGGCAGAGAGAGGTCGCCCTCTCTGTAAGAGGCACGGCCTGGAACGGTTCGGTTGGTTCTCGATGCTTGGCATGAAATAAAGCTTTGCTTGACCTTCGCTTTGTAACAGTCTCGCTCCTTTAATCACGGACCCATTATTGGGGGACCTTGCATTCAAGTGCTGTCCCTCTAGGACTATTGAATGGTAACCAGCCCAGGGTTCCCCTTATCCCTTCCTGTACTGGATCCCCTGTTTCCTGGGAGTCATGGCCTTTTTCTCACTCTGTCCCTTTGGTCTGAGAGAGTGTTATCCTCCAGTGGCTTCTTGGGAAAAGATGCGTACATGGGAGATAAATTATTTGAGCCTTTGCATGTCTGAAAAATGCCTTTTTCCCCCTTAATTTACTGATAAATTAACTTGCAGAGGACTACCCAGCAGACTTGGAAAAGGACCCATTTAGTTCTTCTCAAATGCCTCTTACCCAATATTCTGTATTTAGCCATTCCTTACTCTCATTTCAGGAGATACTGGCCTTTCCAGTTCCCAAGATTTTGAGATATCTGTAGTATAAAGATTTCTTCTCAAATTTCTCCATGCCAGCTTGGGGGTTGGGTGTATGCTAAGCCACTGACAACTTGTGCATCTGTTTTCCAACTTCCAGATTTTAATTGTGTTCCTCCTCTCTTGTTCTCTTCATGTTTAAGGATTTATCTTTTGTGCTGTTCTTGTAAAAACCCTATTCCAGTTTTAGTGGGAAGGGAGCAAATATGGGTGGATGAGTGCAATCCACTCTCTCGCCCAGAATGCCAGCCTGACTTAATTTTGATCTTTGTATCGAAAAAGAGCATTAGGATGTATTTATTATATTCATACCTTGCCCTTTTTCCACAAAAGATCCTATACTGGGAATGTTGTTTTGGACAGTGTCCTTCCTCAAAAATGTTTCCTGACCCCGTTATTGAGTATTGCTAGTAAACTTAGAACCCATCAGACATTCGTGTAGTTCTTTTCCCCCAAAAGCTGAGCTTTAGAGCATGCTGAGAAGCACCTAGCTGCTTCTGTGTACCAAGTAATACATTGCCGACCAGGACGCAAGAGTTTTATCAAGGCATTTGCATTTCTTGCTGCTCTTAAACCAAATGTCTGTCCTTCTTAGTTCTTCATAGTATTCCCTTAGGTCCTGTAGCCTTGTCTAGCATCAAAGCCATAACAAGGGAGAGGTTGTAAAAGAGAAACACCATTGCATCAACTTTGGATCTAAAATCCACCCTTGGGGCCCCTGGATGGCTCCGACAGTTGGCGGCTGCCTTCAGCTTGGGTCATGGTACCAGGGCCCAGGGATCGAGTCCTGTATCAGGCTTCTTGCTCAGCTGGGAGCCTGCTTCTCCCTCTACCTGCTCCTCTCCCTCTACCTGCTGCTCCCCCTGCTTGCATGTGCTCTCTCCCTCTCTCAAACAAATAAATAAAATCTTTTAAAAATTAAAAAAAAAAATCCATCCTTGGGGTGCCTGGGTGGCTCAGTCAGTTAAGTGTCTGCCTTCAGCTCAGGTCATGATCCCAGGATCCTGGCATCAAACTCAACGTTGGGCTCCCTGCTCAGCAGGGAGTCTGCTTCTCCCTCTCCTCCTGCCCCTCACATTGCTCTCTCATAAATAAAATATTTTAAAAAATAAAATAAAACTCATCCTTTACCCCATAGTCATCCTTCTTGCTTTTCACGTTAAAACCCAATTCATTTATTTGGAACTCAAGCTAAACTCATTATCCTTAACACCCATAAGGAAATAATGTACTTTACAACAACCTATCGTGTAAAAAAAATTTTTTTTTAAATTTTGGTATCCACAGAAAAAAATGTTGGTGCCTGAACATACTGTTTATCTCACCAGCGGAATCTATGCACTTCGCTGGATTTTGTGTTCACGTCGGGGAGGTAATTCACATGTGGCAGGCATGGAGAAGAAACAAGCCTTCGTTCTAGGGAGTACTTCTTAGTCTATGGCATCCCAAATGACCCTTTCACTGTGACCTGGAATCCCAACCCAGCTGTCTGACAACTTTGGCTGGACATCCTGAAACCCCATGTTGTATGACTTTTGTAGGGCAGTTCTAGGCATTTAAGAATTTATAGGCTACAGTCTGGCCAGCAATAGAATATTGAATCTCCAGGAATAAAGGGGAAAAAACTATTAATTATGATGTATTGCAGGGGGAAATATAAAATTAGTTCCTCAGATGAGTTTCGCTGAGTTCTCTCTTCTATAAATTATAGCTGGAAGATAAATGAATCTGAGTACATGCCAAGTTCTATTATGTGATTAAGAGGAGTGATTGTCTTTAAAAAGGAACTGATCCAGCAATTATCAATAATGTTTGACTTAAATGCTGAATCTCCACAGTCCTGTAATCTGCATTTACAACCTCCACGAACAACCGAGAGGAGTTTTTCATGCACTTCATTCCTTTGATGGCGTGTGAATATACACTCCAGATCCTTCTTGGAGGCAGACAGGGTAGAAATGATAAATGAAAGAACTCGGAGAGCAGAGCTGGTTATCGGTCTCCACGTAGGAAATCACATCGCCATCTGCTATGTATTTTGTTGAGCTTTAATGGCAAGCAAACTGTATTCTTGATTAGCTCATGCTGGGTAAGCATTGAAAGCTTTTTGAAGTGCAGACACTGACTTGGGAGACTGAAGGGTCTCTACCTTCTGTGCTCAGTGGGTGAATCATTAAAATGAATTCCCCACATCGTGCTTCATTATCTGGTTTGCAGTCCCACTGGCTGCACAACCCACAGTCCCACAGTCACTGGCTAAGAGGATTGCAAAAAATATTGTTATTCCTTTCAAAGAAATGTTAGTGCTGAGTGCTAAATGCCATTGCTGCAGCCCCAAGGGTTTTCTGAGACAAGGCTGGCTGCAGCCCTTCCTGGCAATGACCCACTGTGTGTCCTGATTCCACCCCTCCAAGCGCCGGGGTGATAAGCTACACTTTCCCAAATGTGTTTCCCAGTATCTATTTACTTGAGTTGAAGAGGAATACAGTAGTCCTCCCTCATCCGTGGGGGAAGGGGGGAATATGTTCCAAGACCTTTAGTGGATGCCTGAAAAATATATATACTTTTTTCCTATACCTATGTGTCTACGATAAAGCCTCATAATAGAAATTAGATACACTAAGGGATTAACAGCAATAACTGGGACAATTATAACCACATACTTCAATGAAAGTTACGTGAATGTAGTCTGTCTGCCTGTCTCTCTCTCAAAATATCTCACTGAAGGGTGCCTGGGTGGCTCAGTCATTAAGCGTCTGTCTGCCCTTGGCTCTGATCATGATCCCAGGGTCCTGGGATGGAGCCCTGCATCAGACTCTCTGCTCAGCGGGAAACCTGCTTCTCCCTCTCCTACTCCCCCCTGCTTGGGATTCCCTCTCTCGCTGTGTCTCTCTCTCTGTCAAATAAATTTTTTTTTTTAAAGAAAATCTCGTTGTCCTGTACTCACCCCTGTGAGAATGAGAGATGATAAAATGCCCTCCTGATAAGATGAAGTTGATGAAGTTCTAGAACCTAGGTGAGATTCAGTGGGGTGAGGTCCGGAGCCGATGACCAAGAAAGAATTCTTGAGACATCTTTGGTGCAAAATGGTGGTTTATTAAAGCACGGGGACAGGACCCGTGGGCAGAAAGAGCTGCTGCCCCGGGAATGTGAGGAGTGGTCTGTTATATACTTGTAAGCTGGGGAGGGGATTAGGGATGGCGTAAGTCTCTAAGGAATTTTGGAAGCAAGGTCTCCAGGACCTTGAGGGGCTAGCTATGGTTGGGAGAAAGGTTATTTATTACTAGTAAAAAATCTTCTCGCGATCCCCTTTAGATGTATATCAGTGGGCCATATGCTCGGGGGAATGATTGTAGACACTATCTTGGAGGTTTAGGGATAAAGTTTCACATTACTCCTATCAAGTGTCCTTGTTAGTGAGATTTAGGTTTAGAAGAAATTTAACTTTATTTACATTTCCCTCTGCCTCAGCCTCCTTCAGTTTTTATGGAGGGGAGGGCGACATTAGGACTTGAGGAACTGAGTTATTTGTCTCTGGAAATTGTGCTATTGAAAAGATAGCTTCTTTGTAGATCTCTAGGACATTTGTAAACCGAGGGAGACTCCTGTCTTGCAGGGTTGTGATCTCTGCAAGTTAACTATTTGTTTTTCTTTTAGGGCAGCCAGGGGTGCCTGAGGACTGTCACACATCTTACCGAGGGGTGCCGGTGGAGAGGGGGTGCGAGGTGCCAGCTTTTGCTCTGTCCTCAGCCAGCCTCCTGCTCCCTCATCAAAGTGAGGGGAATGATGTAGGCACTGTGCCCTAGTGTTCAACCTTCTGAACGTTTATCAGAAGGAGTCCTCTCCTGGACTGCAGTTGACCATGGAACTGAAAGCACAGGAAGTGAAGCAGCGGACGGAGGGTGCTGGGAGACTGTGGCACTCTGTCCATAAAAAGTCCCCTTAGCAAGGACTGGCATTGTGCCTTCTTGGTGGGCTGTTTCCCATGAGCTAAGGTTTTCCTATGCTGGCGCTACCACCTTGCCATCTTGGAATAAGATTTTGCTGTCCTGGCTTTCATGCAGGTACGGAAGACCCAAGTGAGTTAAGGTGATTACCTGCCTCTTACATACAGCAACTGCTTTGGGAATCTAAGAGTTTAAACACAGCTTTGTATTATTTCACACACTTTCCCCACTGTAAGAGTGGGGGCTACAGGGTCTAGAATGTGATCTTGGGCTATTTTGGCTTTTGAAACATAAGAGAAAAATCAAAAAGTATTTTGTTTGTGTTGTTAACACTCTTAATATTTCCACTCTTGAGATTTTGAAATACTGTCATCAGGAGGACCAAATCTGAACTTAAAAGTATCTATTTTGGGGGAACTTGGGTGGCTCAGTTGGTTAAGTGGCTGCCTTCAGCTCAGGTCATGATTCCAGGGTCCTGGGATAGAGCCCTACATTGGGCTCCCTGCTCAGCAAAGAGCCTGCTTCACTCTCTCCCTCTGCCTGCTGCTCTACTTGTGCTCTCTTTCTGTCTCTGTCAAATAAATAAATAAAATATTTTTTAAAAAAATAAAAGTATCTATTTTTAGGGGCACCTGGGTGGCTCAGTCACTTAAGTGTCTGCCTTTGGCTCGGGTCATGATCTGAGGGTCCTGGGAAGGAGTGTAGGGCTTCTTGCTCAGCGGGGAGTCTGCTTCTTCCTCTCCCTCTGCACCTCCCTTGAACTCATGCATGCTCTCTTTTTCAAATTTAAAAAAAAAAAGTGCCTGGTTTTAGACTTTTGTTTTCCCTTTTCAGTTGGATTGCTAGACTCTGAAATCTAGGGTAGGTGAAATGAGAGGAGAAGTCCATTGATTCTTATTTAAAAATACATACTTTGGGGTGCCTGGGTGGCTCAGTGGGTTAAAGCCTCTGCCTTCGGCTCAGGTCATGATCCCAGGGTCCTGGGATTGAGCCCAGGCCGTCATCAGGCTCTCTGCTCAGCAGGGAACCTGCTTCCCCACCCCTCCTCTGCCTGCCTCTCTGCCTACTTGTGATCTCTATCTGCCAAATAAATAAATATAATCTTAAAAAAAACTTTAAAAATACATACTTTGTATTGATTTCATCATTTTATGGATGAGGAAACTGAGACTCTAGGATGGGTCACACCTTGCCCAAGGTGTGGTGGGAGTGAAGGAGTGGGAAGAAGAGGACGATGTGTCTTAATACATTGTCAGGCAGAAAGACTCGTTAGACAAGTCCAAAATATCACACTGATGATTATAACCAAGAAGAAACCAAGCACACATATGATGAGCACAGTGTACAGATGTTGTATTTGCCCGTTCATGCATTCTTTTTTTTTAAATATTTTATTTATTTATAAGAGAGGCAGGCAGGGAGAGAGAGGAGGAAGCAGGCTCTCCGCGGAACAGAGAGCCCGATGCGGGGCTCGATCCCAGGACCCCGGGATCATGACCTGAGCCGAAAGCAGAGGCTTTAACCCACTGAGCCACCCAGGCGCCCCCCCGTTCATGCAATCTTGACCTAAAACTCTATTACCCTCAGTGAGTTGGGAGAGGTGGAGAGTGAAAGAACTAATGGGGCTCCTGACCTTATCTATTAGACTAGTTTGGCCAAATATCAGGTCAGCCAATAATGGGGAAAAGAGAACAGAGAAAGAGGGCTGGGCACCTGGTATATGGGTGGTGGTGGTTCTTCTTCTTTTTAGATTTTTTTAATTGAGAGACAGAGAGCATACAGGAGGAGGGGCAGAGGGAGAGAAACACAAGCAGACTCCATGCTGAGTGTGGACCCCAATGTGGGGCTTGATTCCAAGACCTCGAGATCATGACCTAAGCCAAGAGTCAGATGCTCAACCAACTGAGCCACCCAGGCACTCCTAGGTGTATGGGTTCTAAGACATAGCCTCAGTTCCACAGTCACTATTAGGTCTTATTTATTTCTGAAGACACTGTGCCAAGAATCACACCTCTTGTATTACTCTTCTAGGGCTGCTCTAATAAAAACCACAGGGGCCTCAAGGGTTGGCTCTTGCTTGAATTTCCAGTGTGTTGGCCCACTACAGATTTCAGACTCACCAGTCCCTGCAATTATGTAAGTCAATTCTTTGAAATAAACCTCTCAATCTATATTTAAAAAAGTGAGAGAGATGAGGGGAAGAGAGAGAGAGAGAAAGAAAAGAACCACAGAATGGGCAGCTTAAATAATTTATTATCTCATAATTCTGGAGACTAGAAGTCCAAGCTCAAGGTGTTGGCCCTTGGTTGGTTCCTTCCAAGGGCTGAAAAGAAATCTGCCCCAGGCTTGTGTCCTAGCTTCTTGTGGTTTTCTGGCAATCTTTGGTGTTTCTTGCTTTGTAAAAGTATCATTTGATCTGTTTCCATCCTCACATGGTGTTCTTCCTTTGTGCACTGTTAGGTCCAAATTTCCCCTTCCTATAAGGGCACTTCCTAAAAGGGCACCAGTTCATATTAGAATAGGGATTCACATTACTGTAGAAGGACTCCTCCTAACTTAGCTAATTATATCTGCAACAGAATGGAATAAGGTCATATTCTGGGATACTACCAGTAGGACTTCAACAAATGAATCTTGGGGTACACAATTCAACCCATAATACCCCATTACCTTTGTGGCTTTGAACAAGCCAGTGACTACCATGTTTCTATAATAACTAATGTACCCCAAATAGGAATGAATATGCATCAAGAAGAAAGTAATAAAAGGACCTAATTTAGTGTAGAAGAGAAAAGTATTCTCTGAGGAACACCTGTCTCTGTACCGAAGTTTGAGCTCTAAGACAGTAAGGTGTCAGAAGCATTTCAGTGGAAATAAACTGGTGCATTATGTTTTTGATAAGGCCTTTTATTAAGGCTACTGATTGCTATGAAGCAGGAACCTTGACCAGACTAACTCATTTTTTATGTAACTGATTATTGATCTTGTAGTCTTGGAATAGGGGACAACTCCACCCCTTTTGCTCCCCAATTTGTGTAAATATATCCCTCATTAGCTTTGCAGCTTTAACACCAAGGGATTTAAGAATAGTTGTGGTGTTTTTTTAAAGATTTTTTTTTTATTCACTTGACAGAGAGAGACACAGCAAGAGAGGGAGAACAAGCAGGGGGAGTGGGAGAGGGAGAAGCAGGCTCCCCCTGGAGCAGGAAGCCGGATGGCTGGGCTGGCTCGATCCTAGGACCCTGGGATCATGACCTGAGCCAAAGGCAGACGCTCAATAACTAAGACACCTAGGCGCCCCTAAGATTAGTTTTCTACTCAATGTGCCTGAGACCTAAAGCTAAGCATCTTGCTGTACTCACACTAACATTACAGCCATGGAAGAGTGTCATCTTATTTGCTGGTTATGTATGGGAATCAGTTGTGTTGACGTGATCATACAGGAAGAACATTCAGAGATACTTGGAGCATTTCAAACACTGAATATAGGAAATTCTACATGTCAAGCAAACTGTTTAAAAATAGCATCCTGTGGGACGCCTGGGTGGCTCAGTTGGTTAAGCGGCTGCCTTCGGCTCAGGTCATGACCCCAGTGTCCTGGGATCGAGTCCCACATCGGGCTCCTTGCTCGGCGGGGAGCCTGCTTCTCCCTCTGCCTCTGCCTGCCACTCTGTCTGCCTGTCCTCGCTCTCTCTCTCTCCCTCTTTCTCTGATAAATAAATAAATAAAATTTAAAAAAAAAAAAAATAGCATCCTGTTTCTCAGAGGCTGATCTTCAAGTGTGAGATGAGAATCACATAATGCAACCATTGATCATTTGCTGTGCTATATGCTTTCCTATTATTTTAATCCATGCAAGTCCTATGAGATAAGGGGTATTATACTGATTTTTTTTACAGATGAGAAAACTGAACTTAGAAACTGGCAAAGTAGGAGAACTCCAAAACTGTTCCTGCTGTACATGCTACTGGAGTACCTATGCCTTAAATTTTTCCCAATTTTTGTTTTGGAAACTATGTGCCACTAAATTTCTCACTTGCTTCATATAGGGAAACCTCTGTACACTAAATAGGACTGAGAGATTATATGATTGAATGATAGGGCTACAGGTTTTGGCAAAAAAAAATACACCACTCAACCTTGAGACCCAGTTTTTGTAACCTCACTTCTTGTTTTGCCTGTGGGGTTATTCAAAGGCGGTTATTTCCAAAGGCCTTCCAGTGAAGCTAAGTGCTGAAATGAGCAAGTATTGAACATGGATGAAGAAACAAGCTGTCAAACCTTTCAAAGTTAAAGATAGAACAGATAATGCTTGCAGAAGATGCTTGCAAATATTATGCAACCAAAAAAGTTTCTGAGCTCTTTCCCCCTGATGCTGTCATCAAGTCAACCTTTTATTGGGCTGGGCTGGCAAAGCACGATGAGATGACAGATTTCCCACTGTTCTCCAGGAGTTCACACAACAGAGGCAGAAAGGGGTTCCCAGTATTGTGGTAAATACAAAAAACAACAAGAAGAAATCTTCCTGGAGGAGGATGACTTAAGACCAATAGAGAGTGTCAACTTGCCCCGGGTTAGTTATGGCTGGGCCTGACTATGCAGCGCTGGGGGATTGCCAGGCCCTCCTCCCTGGGCTGGATGGCCTTTCCCATACCACCCTATTGCACACATCCCTTCTGGGCTCCCTGTATAGCTTCTCTTCCTCCACCTGCCTTTTAAGTTGGTGTTTCTAGATGTAGTTTTGGAATGTAAGTGAGGTCTGGACAGCCAAGAAAGAATTCCTGAGATGTCTTTTGTGCAAAAAGGTGGTTTTATTAAACCATAGGGACAGGGCCCTTGGGCAGAAAAGATTGCTGCCCTGGGATTCTGAGGAACAACTGATTATATACTTTGGGTTTGGGGGAAGTAAGATCAGGGAAGTTTCAAAAGGATTTTCCTATGCTAAAGAAGACTCACAAGAAACCTAAGGCCTGGCTATTGTCAAACCAAGGTTGTTTTTCCCTCTAGCAAGGAATTAACATTTAGATGGTTGGGAGCTTCCTGAAGGAGCTTATACTCTACCTGCGTCAAGTATTTGTCAGTGGGCTGCAGGGTATAAGGACATTTAATTTTATCTACATTTCCTTCTGGAAGGTTATTGATAAGAATGGTTTTTTTTTCCTTGTAAATCACTAAGACATTTGTGAACTGAGGGAGACTCCTGTAAGTTTGTTTTTCCTTCCCTTTGATTTAGGCAGCCGGGAGTACCTGAAGAATGTCACACAGATACCACCTGGGAATTTTTGGGGGGGGGGGGCAGTTTGTGGGTGTCCACTTGCGCTTTGTCCTCAGCTCACTTTCTTGCTCCTTCATCATTTCCCAGGCATAGTTGTGACTCAGGAGTACTAGCCAGGTCTCGTTCTGGCAGAACAAGCTTTCTATTTTCCCCTCCCAAAATCGCTATATGTAACATACATGAAAACTATGCATCAAAAGGTATCTTCATGAATCCACTTAAAAAGACCTAACGGGCACCTAGTGGCTCAGCCTGTTAATCCTCTGCCTTCAGCTCAGGTCATGATCTCAGGGTCCTGGGATCGAGCCCCGCATCGGGCTCTCTGCTCAGCGGGGAGCCTGCTTCCTCCTCTCTCTGCCTGCCTCTCTGCCTACTTGTGATCTGTCAAATAAGCAGATACATCTTTAAAATAAAATAAAATAATGTAACATTAGGGCCCTTGGGTGGCTCAGTCTGTTAGGCGTCTGCCTTCAGCTCAGGTCAGGATCTCGCCACATTACACATACTGAGTTCCCCTCCAGAGGAAACCAATATTGAGAATCCCTCTCCCACTTCCTTTTCTTTAGATTTTCCGCGTCCTCATCGCCCCAACTGGCGACAGGGAAGCAAGGGAGACAGCTGGGCCCGCGCTCGGTCTGCCGCGGGTAGAGAAGTTTGCGGGAGGGGGGGTGGTGACGTAACCACCCAACTGCGTTTCGTATCAAAGGTTTTCCCGTTGCCACTAACGGCCCAGCAAAAAGCTGCCAACATGGCGTCGGTCCCGCCCCCGGGACCTCCCCGTCGTGGGAAGCGGCGCGAGCGCAAAGGCGACGGGGCGTCGCAAATGCCGACCAGGGCGTGGCGCAGGCCAGTGGCGTCATCCCCCGGCGCCAGCGGGGTGCACGTGACTGAGGCGTTAAGAAAGACTGGTGGGGGCCGAGTTGGCGTGGATCACGTTCGGCAGTATGGCTGTCTCCGTCCTGGTCTCGCGCAGGGCGGGAGTGGTGCGCGCCTCCCGGGCTCTGGTGGTTTTCGCCACGAGCCGGCGCCTGCTGCGCACCAGCCCGCCGAGCCGAGCTTTCGCCAAGGAGCTCTTTCTGGGCAAAATCGAGAAGGTAACGCCGAGCCCTGGCCGCCCCTTGCTCTCTTGCCTCCCGCTTTTTGCCCTTTGGCAGGAAAGAGGTCAAAGTGAGAGTCCCCACACCTGGCTGATAGGCTTGAGGTAGGCTGGAATATTGGCTGGTACTATAATGTTTAAGGAGTTATTCTCTGTTTTCTTATTCTCCTCTAATCAGGCAGTACAGGTGCAGAAGTTGAAACTCGGAGTGGTTTGCCCTGCTGGGAAGTGCAAAGCCAGTTGTTAACGTTTGAGAAACCATCCTTCCCAGAACCTGGGGCTACTGGGGCCCTCGGTCCTGGGATGTCCGTCATGCCTTCCAGCACATTGGTGAAAAGACCACAAATCTTTCATGATTCTCTTTCTCCAGGTTTCTTGCACCACCTCCTCCATCCTCACTCACCTGTCAGCTTTGCTTCTTGTTTCACTGAGAAAGTAGATGCGGAGGGGAACCTCCACCGCGGCATTTATCCCTCCTCCCCACAGGTGTACCCACAGGGTCTACAGTCGATGACTATGGATGATAAGAGTAGAGTATCTACCTACTCTTAGCAAACCAACCTCATCACTAGACCCCATGCTTCTCACCTACTCAGGGGCATTGATCCAGTAATTCTCTCCTTTCTAATCTACATCAGTGATTGTACCTTCTGCTGCATCCCGAACTCAGACCATTGGAGCTTCTGTCTTTAACAGTCTGCTAAAACTGCTCTTTTGTGAGGTCAGTTAGTGACTTCCATGTTGTCAAATCTAGTGGTCTCTTCTCATCTTCCTTGACACAGTTCATCACTCCTGGCTTCTAAAAAACCATTCTCTCCTGGCTTTTCTATTGACTTCATTGGCTGATCCTTCTCAGTTTCCTGTGCTGGTTCTTTTTAGCTCCTTAACCTCTAAACATTGGCCGGTCTTTCTGACTAGCCCATTCAGAGTTGGGAATTTTCTTTTTTTGTTTTTTGAATTGTTTTTAAATTTTTGATTCCAGTGTAGTTAGCATACAGTGTTATATTAGTTTGAGGTATGCAATATAGTGATTAAACAATTCTAATCATTACTCAGGGCTTATCATGTAAGCGTACTCTGATTCTCCTTCACCTGTATCACCCATCCCTCGACCCACCTATGCTCTGGCAACCATCTGTTTGTTCTCTTCAGTTAAGATTCTCTCTTCTTGGGACACCTGGATGGCTCAGTCGGTTAAGCAGCTGCCTTTGGCTCAGGTGATGATCTCCAGCGTTCTGGGATTGAGTCACCCATCAGGCTCCTCACTCAAGGAGCCTGCTGCTCCCCTGTTTGTGCCTTTTTTCTCTTTCTCTGACAAATAAAATCTTTAAAAAAAAAAAAAAAAGAGCCTCTTTCTTTGGGCACCTGGGTGGCTCAGTTGATTAAGCATCTTCCTTTGGCTCAGGTCATGATCCCAGGGTCCTGGGATAGAGCCCCTCCGTGGGCTCCCTGCTCAGCAGGGAGTCTGCTCCCTTTCACTGTCCTTCTCTGCTCTCTTTCTCTGTAGCTCCCTCTGTCTCTTAAATAAC